>CDFN01052114.1:0-10754 GCA_000826445.1 Acanthamoeba quina | reverse complement strand
GAACGTGTTCTACACACAACCAATCGTGGTGCTCGGCACGTTCAACGTGGTTAGACCTGTTCAAGCTCGACGAGGACGCCGTTGAGGTCCTTGGGGTGGCAGAAGACGACGGGCTTCCCGTGGGCGCCGATCTTGGGCTGCTGGTCGATGGCACGGATGCCCTTGGCCTTGAGCACCTCCAACGCCGCGTGGATGTCCTTCACCTGATGTGTGCGCACAACACGCACGCACACGTCCCATTATGGATGCCACGTCAGCCAACTGAACGCGAACCGACAGATGGAATCGCGTATGTGTCGGACCTCGAGGCAGATGTGGTGGATGCCACCAGAGGGCTTGGTCTTGAGGAAGTTGGCGATGGGCGAGTTCTCACCGAGAGGGTGGAGGAGCTCGAGCTTGGTGTTGCCCAGCTCTATGAACACCGTCGTCACGCCATGCTCGGCCAGCGCCTGATGTTTGAGGTATGCGAGGAGAGCGCCCCGTGGGTCAGTTGGATGGAAGGTACACACTGCACGAATGGGGGAGGAAGGCGTACGAGCGGCTCACTGACTTTGGCGCCCATAACGTCCCGGTAGAGGCTGGTGGCTTGCTCCAGATCCGGCACGGCGATGGCGACATGGTTCAGTTTGCCCACGCCCACAGCCTGCCACACGCCACAAGATTCAGCCCCCAACGGTCCTCCATATCTCATGTACAATTATTTATTATAATGATGCATTAATAAATTGAATGATTTGAAGAAGAGTGGGAAGCGCACGAGTTGGGAAGCGCCGGCAGAGGTGGTCAGGGTTCTGCGTGTCTGATTGGGTTGAGAAAAAAAAAGGAGATTGACGATTACAATCTTTCGTCTTGTGCACCTAAGATCAATCACGAGGAGTGGGTACGGTGAAGAGCGCGGAAGTGGGTGCGTTGAAGGAACGCAACGGGGCGAACCCACGGGCAAGTGCAGAGCTTCGGCGCATGTTCTTTTCGTGTGCTGGCGTGTGTGGTGGGTGTGCTGCACTTGGCGCCGTGAGCCAAACGGCAATTTGTTTGGACGGGACCCCGGTAGTGATCGTGGCACGTTTGGTGGCGTCATCCCCAACTCAAAGATGATGCACCCACGCGATCAGCAACAGCATGTGCGTTGAGACTGAGCGAGAGGCTGCAGAGGCAGGCTACGTGGTGGTTCTCTTTACATTCGCGAGGCGGGAACTGCCTGTGCGAGCAATCTGGGCTGTGGGGGGAGGGGTAGAAGAAGCTGGTGGTGGCGTGGTGAGTGAAGTAGTATCAGTTGATGGGCGCGTTGGTCTGGTAGTAGCCCCAGAAGTGGGGTTGCCACCACTGTCGCGTGCAGAGGGTCTTGAGGCCGTAGATCAACAACGCTCCGCCCAGCGGAAGCGCGACCAGGCAGTCGATGAACCAGATGTCGTTGTCAATGTGGTATATGACCGATCCGGCCTGCGTGCCAGAGAGGACGAGAACCGCAGACACAGTGAGTCCCGGAGATGTGCCACATGAAGGGCAAATTATTGGAGTTGGAAGGGATACCAGCAAGCCCACAGAGAGGACGCAGGAAATGGTGGTGACCCAGGCGTCCTGGCGGAACGCTTGGCTGTGGAGGGCCGTCGCGAGACGGAACTTGGCCACCGCCAGCACAGCCAGCACCACGATGGACACCGCGGCCACAATGATCACTAGAGAGCGAGACGCCCAAGAGATAAGGTGAGGAGGGACTCCAGAGACAAGCGGACGGCCGGGAGGGTGAGTGGGAGAGGCGATGCGCAACGCACCGGCAATCACGTCGTCGGGCGATTCCTTCTCGTAGAGTACGATGAGTGCGATCAAGCAGGTGAGGCCGCCCAGCAAGACGAACAGAAGCGCAATGAGCACCTCCGCTCGCTGTTCCCTCTTCTCCATCTTATCGTCATAGACCTGCGTTGGTCAAAGCGACATGTAAAGAAAATGTTAGCGCGGGCCGGGTTCATCCAAGGACGCGAGAGGTCGCCGTACGGGATCGCCCACAACCAGCTCCTCTCGGCTGAACCCGCCGAAGCGCCAGATGATGAGGAGCGAGGTCACGACGTCCAAGAAGTTCTCCAGAGAAAACCCGAATATGCCCACGCTCTTGTCTGATCACACACACACACTCTCCATCGTCACTTTACAAGTTACTTGCCTCATATGCAAGCAGGGAGTGGATGTGTGTACCGGCGATGGCGATGAAGAGAGAGATGAAGCCGAATGAAAGGTCGATGATGACCGACGCCCACGACACGATGATGGCCCAGCGCACCCAGCTCCTATACTGCGCCTCTTCGTCCGGCGTCATGGGCGCGCCATGCTTGCGATGGCCTGCAATCGCGACGGCAACACACAACACAAGGTGAGGACAAAGCAGGAGAGAACAGACGGAGGGCATGACGCTGACATGACACTGACACGGACACGGGAGGAAGCGGAGTGTGCAGGACGTGCGCGAGTACCTTCTTCAATGGTGATGACGTCAAAGTCGTCGTTTCCATCTTCTTCCTTTTCGTCCTCTTCCTCCTCTCTCTCGCCATCGTAGTGCAATTGAAGGGGATCCTCGTCGAGGCGCAAATCAAAATTGGAATCGCCATTTCCATCCTGTGCTTGCAGGTAGTAGCCATTGGAGGTCTGGTTGTGGACCGGCTTTGGAGAGCCCTTGAGGGCAACTTCCCTCAGCTCGTAGGAGCCTCCCTCGCCATCCTCGAATGGATTGGAACGCAACTTTGGGCTATCAGAGTGTTTCTGCGCGAGAGAAGAGGGACGCTTAGTGGTGAGGTGTGACAGAGATTGGGCACAGCGGTGGTGATCACAATCTCGAGATCGCGATCGAGTTGCATGCAGGAGCGGCTTGTGTCGTACCTCCATCACAATGTGAAAATAAAAACAAGAAAATACGGTAGGGCGACAAAGAAGCGAGATCGGGTGGAGAGGATGCACACCCTGGGCGGTGCAGAATCAATGAGAAATGTCGAGTAGAAGATGGAGGAACATGAACGTGGGCCAGCGCAACCGAAAACCGGTTTAGCCGCCCAAAACGTTGTGTGGCGTTCTGCTGGCCAGCGCCAGCACAGGCCGGAAATGGATTTGTTGTAGACATTCTGGCTTCCTTCCTTTCCTTGCCTGGACTCCTTTGCGGCCGAAAGATTGGTGCCATCTCTCCACGCACGCAGCATTCCACTCCGGTCCCAGACACCAACACCCATCTCGCAGCATGTCCACCCGAATTATCAATGGAAGGAGGCCCAAGAACAAGCGCATTGAACGCGCTTTGCTGAAGAAGGAGCCCAAGGTAAACGAGAATGTGAAATCGGCAATGTTCCTTCGCGGACCCAAGACCAGCGAAATCATCAACCAGGTTATCGCCGACATGGTACCCTTTGCGCATCCCACCTGCGTTGCTGTTACACAAATTCTTAATTAGCGACCTGATTAGATTAATCGCTTTCCGGCCAAGATTTAATTTTGTATTCCCTTTGATCTCCAACAGTACACATTGAAGAAGCCCCACGGAATCAAATTTCACAGACGCAACGACACGCGACCCTTCGAGGATCAGGGCTCCATCGAGTTCTTCTCGAACAAGAACGACTGCAGCCTCATGGCTTTCGGATCGCACCAAAAGAAGAGGCCCCACAACCTCGTGCTCGGCCGGTTCTTCGATCACCAGGTTCTCGACCTCATTGAGCTCGGCGTCTCGAACTTCAAGTCTATCCAGCAGCACCCCGTGCGCTCCCCCTCCTCGCCGCACGCGACTGCATGCAGGCAGGTGTCTTGTCAAGCTTGCCGCTGACTGTCTGTGCTGGCTTGTAACAATTGCAGGGAAACCTCTCGTACACGGTGGGCTTCAAGCCTTGCTTCGTGTTCCGTGGCCCCGAGTTCGAGCAGAAGGAGGAGTACAAGAAGTTCGCCAATCTGCTGCTTGATATCCTTTCCACCCTTCTGCCCTCCCTGTCGCTGCTGCGCTGTGCTTTCCGTTGCTCTTGTATTGTGCGTGCGCTTTCCATTGTTCTCTCCCCGTCGTGTGCGTGTCGTGCGTGCGCTTCCCGTTGCGCCTCTCTTCAGACTTTGTCGATTGTCCTTAACTCGGTCGTACATTTCTACCGAGGAGAGGTGACTGACCAGATCAGCCTCATGGGCCTCGACCACGTGTTTGTGTGCACTGCCGTGGAGGGAAAGATCTACTTCCGTCACTACAGCATCAACCTGAAGAAGTCAGGCACAAACGTACCTTCCCACCCCGCTCGGCTCAACTGTCCAAGGTGGGTTACGTGCTTACAGTCCTTGATGCAACTCTAGTTGCCCCGAGTGGAGTTGGAAGAGATTGGCCCGGCCATGGATCTGACAATCAGGCGCACTCGCTTCGCGGCTCACGATTTGATGAAGGAGGCCCTCCGACAGCCACGAGAGCTCAAGAACAGGAAGGTCAAGAACGTCACGCAGAGCATCCTGGGCACGGTCATCAACGTGCACAAGGAGAAGCAGGACCTCGGCCAGATGCAGACCAGGAAGATGAAGGGTCTCAAGCGAAAACGGGCAGAGGGCGCCGCCAACGGCGAGGCTGACGGCGAGGCCAACACGGAAGCGGCCGCTGCGGCGAAGGACACCACCCCGAAGAAGAAGCGCGCCGACGAGTAAGCCCACGCAAGCAATTAAAAATCCAGAATTACGCAAAAGAGGGAAAAACCTGGTTTTTGGCTTCAGCCTTCGCGTTTCAGATAAAAAATGGTCCTTTTTCTTTTGGCCCTGCGAAACGCAGAAACAAATCAGCTGCCGGCAGAGAGTAGATCAATCAATCACAAAGACCTTCACGCAACATGTCGGACACAGAGGATGCGGGAAATGAAATGGTGGAGGAGACGAAGGACACCAAGAAGAAGGTAGCCGGTAAGGGAGCCGCCTCCAAGGGCGCTGGTGGCAAGAAGTTCGAAGTCAAGAAATGGAACGCTGTCGCTCTGTGGGCCTGGGGTACGCGTTCCCGTTTTGCCATCATCGCTCGCATTTTGCATCATGTGATGGTCTTGTGCAGAGAGATCTAATTGAGGTTGCGTCCCACAGATATCGTCGTCGATAACTGCGCCATTTGCCGAAACCACATCATGGATCTCTGTACGCCAAACTCTTTGTTCACGTCACGCTTGCTGCATCTCTTAATGTTTGTGCAATGCTTGTTTTTCGGCTTTTGCAGGCATCGAGTGCCAAGCCAACCAAGCCTCGGCCACGAGCGAAGAGTGCACAGTCGCCTGGGGTGTTTGCAACCACGCTTTCCACTTCCACTGCATCAGTCGCTGGCTGAAGACGAGACAAGTGTGCCCCCTCGGTAAGAAGCTTCTCTCATCACAATTTGCCCTCCCCCCCGATGCAAATCTTCAACTGTAATCTTACCGCTCTCTCTCTTCTTCAATGACAGACAACCGCGACTGGGAGTTCCAGAAGTATGGTCGCTAAGCGAAAAAGGTCTGTACATTGACGATCTACAGCTGGCGGGAGCGGCGTGCTACGCGGTACATTGAATAAATATCCATCTCTTCGCTGCACTTGGTTCATTCGTGTGCCGCTGCATCCAGCTCAGTGTTGACGTAGTACACGTAGCTTGGCGAAAGTTCATAGTACATGTGAACACCTTTCGGGTCTGCTCGTCCGTGCACGCTCTCAACGGTCAGCTGCAGTGGGTTGTGCGGCCCTGTTGATGCGGGGCAAAGAGCTTCAGTTAGCACTGCCACCACCCGTCTTGGCCCAAAGCAAACGCGCAGCATAGAGTGGAACCAGCACGAACCTCGGACGAGCAAGATCAAGTCAAACCAGCGCTGGTACAGCTGCAAGGTGCGGGAGCTGGCCTCCACGTCCACAGTGTCGCTCGTGACCAACACAAAGTGGCGCCTGATGAGTGGGACGGTCAGCTCGAGGGTGGCCGCAGGCAACACCAGGAGGCGGGGGTGGAGCTACGATTTGGTGGCAGCGAAGGTGGCAGCCTCCTTGATGAACGCCATCACTCTGGCGATGCGCTTGGGGTCCTTGTCGCCCACGAAGCTGCTCACGTCGTCGATGATGAGCAGCCGGGGCAAGCGCGGTAGCAACTGCAGGCTCGCCAAAAACTTGCAGAGCTTCTCGTCGTCCTCGACATACCTGGCGGCCACAGAGCATCATCAGCGTTGGCGCGTTAGCACGGGGCGGAGAAGGGGCGGAGGTACTTCATCTTGATGCGCTTGAGCACTTCGGCATCTTGCGTCATGTTCAAGGGAGGCAAGGGCAGTTGATTCTGCAGTTTATGGCGTTGGGCAACAAAGTAGACAGCCTCTTCATGTGCAGCGGCATAGTTGTAAGCGTAGTGGAAGAGAAGAGAGGTCTTGCCGCTGCAATTCATGCAAATGTGAGATTGTACGCTTGGTAAATGAAAATGGCACGAGATGCGCACCAACGGGACGGCCCGGCCAGCAGGCACGAATGGACCTTTGTGTAGGTAAGCGGCTCCACCAGGCTATCCAGCTGGTTTTGCTGTTCCTCTTCGTGAGCCGAGAACAGGAGCGGCAAACGCACAGCCATCTTTCCTTCTGTGTTTTGGTGTTCAAAGAAAAAAAAGTTTGCTTTTCTGTGGCGCGCTACTACTCGTCGAGGGCAATCGTTACGGGCTCATCGTCCTCCCTTCGTCGCTTCTTGCTGCGTTCTTCCTGGGCATCATCTTCAGCCTCGGCCTTCTTCTGCGTTGCTGCTGCCGCCTGGTTTTCATCCTCCCTCTTGCGCTTGGTGGCGGCGTTCGGTAGCACAGGCACAGGCGCAGCCGAAAGAACGATCAAGTCGTCTTCACTCTCCGGCTGTTGTGGTGCCTGTGGCGCAGCAGCCGCGCTCTCCTCCTCATGGTGAGGCTTGATGGAAGCCTTGCCGTGCACCTCGAACCTCTTGCCCTCCTCGAAGTCCGTCCTGTGACCGTCCGCGGTCAGCTGACCACCACCATGATGACCACGATGCCAAGGGGTGAGAAGGAGCGACGACGCACTTGTGTACAATGCTGATTTCCATCTCGAGATCCTGCAGGATGTCCTCCACCTTGACAACGGTGTTGTGTGTGACCCGAAGGTCCGTCAGCGTCTTGTCCAGCTGCTGGTGGAAGTCCATGGCGTCCTCTCCCGACTCGTAGAGCAAGCTGGTCGTCACGAAGCACATCATCAGCCGTCCCATATCCAACAACAGAGGCACAGAAGAAAATGGAGCAGCAGCAGGTGGTGGTGATGGGGGCGAGTACTCAAAGCCGAGCATGATGCTGGGTTCGAGCATTCCAAAGTGGGAGCGAAGGACCTGCTCGATGAAGTGCTTGAGGAGCGTCTTCTCGGTGTCGATGGCCACCTGCACGAACGACGACCCGCACACGTAGCAGTTGGGGTTGGGCTTCTCGAGCTGCGCCGGCAGAAGGAACCGCTTGCTCGAAGGTCGGCGCAGGAGGTAGGACGAGCGGCAGTCCTCCAGTCGTCCATCGATCACCTTGATGGCCTCCATCACAATGAGGCCAGAGATGACGGCATTCGTAGTGGCAATGGCCGGAATGATATTGCCCGCCATCGCTGTACGTTGGTTGCAGGTGGTTGAAGGGGAGCGAATGAGCACAACTCACCGCGCTGCGCATCCTTTTTGCTTACTGGGGCACGAGCCACCAGTAAGTTGGAGATGCGAGTAGCGTACCCTTGGTGTCGAAGCGGCTTTGCTTGGTGATGCCAAAGGCGTGAGATCGCAGGTTGGAGGCGCTCGTGACAAAGTCCATTGCGTCCACGTCGTCTTTGTCGAACGACACCGATTCGACTTTCTTGATTCGTTCGTACAGGTTCGTAGCACTGGCGACAACGTGTGAGTGGAGGCTTCAGGGAACGAGGCGCGGATGCTACTGAGTACCTGTTGATGAACACTTGCGCGTTTTCCTTGAGGGTCCACACTCGCTGGTCCTTGATCAGACTGCTGCCGTTCCCCTCTCCATTCGTCTCCTATTTGTCAGTGCAAACGTACGCGTGAGACACAGGTGGCCCGACCACCCAAAAGGGGAGAGGCCATACGACGGCGTTCATGGTCTCCTCATAGCGAATCGGCTGCGGGGGCTTGGCGTCACTGGATCCGGTTTTGGGCTGTCGCTTGCGCTTGATCTGGTCCACGAGCGAGAGCAGCTCCAGGTCGGCATGGAACACCTATTGACGATCGAGTGAGCTCCATGGGTGGGTGCGTGTGGGCAACGACGCGCAGCACACGAGGTCTGGGTACCTTATCGAACAGCCAACGGGCGGGTCCCTGGGTCTCCTGTACGGCCTGAAGGCGCTCCTTTAGCTGTTCTCTCGTGTGGCGCAGCAGGGCCAGGTCGGACTCCTCGGCCTTGGTCTCCTCGGCGCCTTCGGGTCCTTTGAGCAGCTCGCCCTCGTTGAGGTCCGTCACTGCATCGTCCTCCTCGGCTTTGGCAAATATTTGGCTGCACGCAGGAATGGAAGACGACGCGGCGTTGGAAAAGGGTTGATGGCCAAGAGAAGAAGACGCGCAACGCCCGAGGGAAGGTCGCATCGAGGTACCTGAAGAGCCGCTTGGCCCAAACGATGCAATGGATGGGCTTGGAAGGGCTGCTGCGGATGGTGCACACAGCGAACGTCTTGGGCGTCGGCCGGGGCACGCAGTCGAAGCACTCCGTCGATTCCTAATTGCACCGGTGTGAAGCGGACAAGCAATGTGCCGCGGAATGTGAGCGAAGGCTGTTATGCGCTCGCAGTGCACGACGTATGGGCTCGTGTGACCCACTCGCGTACACGGGGAAGGGAGCAGCACCTTCTTAATGACGGTAACCTGGCCCAGGTAACCCTCCGTGCCACTCTCGATGAGAGGGACATCGGCGGCGAGGCACATCCGATTGACGTGTCGGCGGGCGTCTGTTCGGTTCGGGAAAGCACACACGATGAGCAGCACGCCGAAGTGGATTGAAGCAGCGCGAGAACGCGTGGGAGAGGGACATACCGAGGTTGTCCAGGGCATTCATCACGAGGGTGAACTGCTTGAAGTACTCGGGGCCGTATTCGTTCGTCTTGATGTTGCCGTGGTGGGCTACAATCTTCGCGTGCGGGTTGAAGTTGAGTGCAGACTCTCGAGCCACCTATGCGGACCAGGGAGCGTGAGCACGTGCGAAGGAGAAGAAGCAGGCGTGTCTGCACACAGGGCAAGCAAGGTAGAAAGATGAAAGGGAGCGTACCTCGGCCTTGGACAAACCGATGTGGCGCCGTTGGAAAAGAAACTGGCGATTGAGGTTGCTGACATCGATCGTGTCCAAATCGATCTGACAAATCGCCACAAACAATCAACGCCGTGCGTGTAGCACTTCATCTACTGCAGCCAAGTGACGAGGAGAGGGGGGGGGTACGGTTTCTATGTCAACGAAGCCCATCATCACCAAATTTTTCAGCAATTCGCATCCGATGCCTCCTGCACCCACGACCAAGACCTTGGCCGCCTGCACCTTGGCAAACAGATCCGAGCCGAGCGTAGCGGCAACGTCGCGGTACCTCTCGTGCTCCATTCTACACCGATTTTGGACGATCTTGGCCAAACGTTTTTTGCCAACAACAGCTTTATATTTTTCTTCTTCCTTTTTTTTGCTTATTTTTTTTTGTTTCGCCGGCTGCGAGCAGACCACATGCGGCGCCAGAGCTGTTGGTGCCGTTCCCCTCTTTGTGCCCGTTCACACTCTTCTCTGTTCTCGTTGTGCCTCTCTCGCAATATTACAAAAGTCGCTGTCCGTCCACTCGACGCAAGCGCCACTGTAAGCAACCCTCAGGTCGAGTGTCCGCACGCACTTCGCGTTCGTTCTCGTGTTGTGTGCGCGCGCCCACGCGTTGGTGTGCCTTGGCGCTCACTTGAGCTTGGGGAATTGCCTGTTCATGAAGTAACCGCCCTGGAGAGTGCGCTTGACGTTGCTCTCGAACTCGCTCGGTCTGTCGATCATGAGCTGCGCCGCCTCCTTGTTGAGCGGATCGTCCGGGTTGGGCTCCTGCGGAGTGCAAGGGGGGAGGGGGAAATGGCCACATGAGCGCCAGCAGAACGGAACAGAAGGGGACGAACCAGGAAAAAGAGAACAATAGCGAAAGAGAAGGAGGCGAAACGTACGAGGAAGAGGGTAACGAGGCCGAAGAGGACCGAGCCGAGGTTGAGGACAGGCATCCAGTCGGCGCGGAGGATGTTGAGGCAGACGTGACCCTCCCAATCGATGTTGGGGTGGTAGACGAGGGTCTGGCACTCGACTTTGGGAGGGTCGTACGGGTAGGAAGGAGGGATGGTCACTTGGAACTTGAATGTGGCGCCCGTGTAGAGACCATCGCTGGGCGTCACGTTAACGAAGAATACCATCAGGTTGTTGGGGTCAGGGAAGTCCACTTCACAACCGGGAATGTTGTCGATCTCGGCCACATCTGCATTAGTGAGAAGGGGGGGGATGAGCATTTGAATTTTAAAACGAATTGATTGTTTTTTCCTGAATTAAAGGAAAATTAATCAACGTTGCGCGTACCCTTGTGGACTCGGAGCTCAACGGCCTTGGTCTTCTCCTTCTTGCGGTTGGTGTTGGTGCGAAGAGACATGACATTTTCCTTGGACTTAGACTTCCTCACGCTGAGGAGTTCCTTGGAATTGGTCTTCTTCAGCACGTAGCCCCCAGGCGCCGATCCGCTGGTGCTGGTCTCCCCCGTCGTTGTCGTCCCTTCAGCAGGCGCCGCCGCTTCCGACTTGGCGGCGGCGGC
>CDFN01052108.1:0-10707 GCA_000826445.1 Acanthamoeba quina | reverse complement strand
CAGCGCCGGCGCCGCAGCGCCCTTGGGCGACGCCGGCGGCTCGTACCTGGCCTTACTCGTCGACTTGGTGAAGCGCGAGGCCAAACCCTGGTCCATCTGCTTGTCCTTCTTGGCGTAGGTGAAGCTCTGCGAAACCGGCACCGCCTCCCGCTTCTGCTTCTCCTCCTCCACATAACTCTCCTCCTCCATCTGAAGCAGCAGCAGCTCCTCCTCCAGATCAGCGTCTTCCAGCATCGAGCAGGGCTGTCGAATGGATCGTTGTCAACGAAGGGGTGTGAGTGAGTGAGCGTAGAGGAATGACACGAGAGGGAGAAAGCAATCAAGCGCGCACCTCGGAGAGGGCCATGCTGATCTCATTGCAGGCGTAGAGCGATTCCTCGATCTGTTCCAGCAGAGCGTGTTGGTCATCGCCCCAGCCGCCCGCGGACTCTTCCGCCTTCTCGCACTCGTCGTAGGTGTAGTCGGAGTCGTAGCCGTCGTCCGAGCCGCGGCTGCCACAGGACTCATACGAGCTAGAGCCAGAGTCGGAGTCGGAGTCGGAGTCGGAGTCATCGGACGATAACGGGGCGATGGCCCAGGCGAGGCCGAGCTTGGTGAGCTCGGCCTCGTAGGCCGCCGTGGCCGGATCGCCGGTGCGGAGCACACCGCGCGGGAGGGCATCGAGGAGCAGACGCGCCTGGGCGTCGTCCTCGAGTATCTGTGCACCACATGGAATGAGCAACGCAGGGAATGAGAGGAATGCGAGGAATGGGATACGCACGTGTGCGTGAAGGACGGCCTGCTTGACCGCCAGACGCACGCGCACGGGGTCCGACGGAGCGAGGGCCTCCTTGTGTACCAGTTGGGCCGCGGCAGAAAGGCTCTGCAGGGCCTTGTCGCCTGTGATCGCATGCGTTACCAAGACAGTGTCGTGTGTCGCGCGTGTGTTGCGGGGAGAGCGTACCCAGCTGCTTCCGCTTGAGTCCGCTGGCGAGTTCGGCAAGATTGAGCAGGTACTCGCCGCGCAGGGTCTCGAAGAGGCGCTTGGCATGGTCGGTGGTGGCGTGCGGCAGGACGTGCTTCTCCACGGTGTCGAGCGCCTCCTGGGCCACCTGGCCCAGGTCCTTCTCCAGCTGCGTGCGCAGTTTCTTGTGCTGCGCCAGCTTGGCCCACACACCGCTCGCCTTGTCGGATTCCTCGGCCGCACGCACCTCGCGCAACTGGTCGAGTTGCGGGGCAATCTGTTCGCCGAACACACACGCACTTGCCATGTCAGCACCAGTGCGGTGCATCGTTGACGACAGGGGTTTTGTTTCAGTGTTGGCACACTAAAGAGGGTACCTTGTGGGTGTAGGCTTCGGAGAAGAGCTGACCCTCTTCCTCGGTCATTTCGACGTTCATGTTGGCAATGGCGCGCACCGCCTGCGTCAGCTCTGTACTCGCCCACCAACCAACCAAGAAACTCACGATTGTCAGTCGGTTACTCGACCCTCCGCGGCGGGAGCCGGTACCGTCGAAGTCCTGCGCGGCTTGGGCGACCTTGGCGTTCTCGAGGCACTCCTTGCGCGACTTGAAGGGCACGACGGGCGCCTCCTTCTTCTCCTCCTGCCAGCCGACGTAGGGCAGCGAGTCCACCGTCTCCTTCTGGACCAGCTCTTCGATGGACGGACCCTCCACCTTCTGCTCCCCGGCCTCCCTCTTCTCGATCGCCACTGTTCGTGGGGGCGACAAAGAAACGAATGAGACAAAAAGAATGAAAAAGAAGAAAGTGCGAAGTAAGAGGAGTGGAGGAGAGTACCGAACGAGGTGAACTGTGTGACCAGAGAATACTGGGTGGAGAGTTTGATGATCTCCTCCTTCCTCTTGCGCTTGATGATCTCGTGGATGAGGGCGTCCTTGTCGTAGTTGCCGTCCTCCCTGTGATTTGTATGTGCATTGAAGTTGACGCGAGTGAGTAAATGTAGGATCATTGTGCGCGCACGATTCGTGGAAAGGCAAAAAAGTTACCAATCACGGATCATCGCCCTGGCGGTGAGGGTGTGGACGATCGAGCCTCGGGTGATGCTCAATTCGTGCGTGCTGACCAGGTTACTGACCTCCATATCGCCGTTCTTGGCCTGTTCACACACACACATGCAAGATATGAGCTCAGCAAACGCACTGAATCCGCTGTATTTTAGGAAAGCGTGGCGGCACATACCTTGAGGGTGGCCGCAGTGCAGTAGTCAACGAAGCCGTACACAATCTGTCGCTCGCCGTAGAAGAGCGAAGTGAGCTGCGCCGGTGCCGCCGAGACCGAGCCCCGGTCCGAGATGTGCCAATCGACATTGATCTCCGACAGCGCTGCGGAGGGAATGTCGAAATATCAGTACCAAACACTACCACGCTACCAGGCAAGAGCAGCGTCGGTATACCAGGCTGCAACGCGCGACGGAACTGGCGCTCGATCTTGGAGCGGGTGGGCAGCTTGTTGGCGGGCATGAACTCGGCCACGCCGCCGCCCACGCGGGCCAGCGAGCGGACCATGTGGCGCGAGCAATTGCTGCCAAACCCGAAGGAGAACACGCGCGTGTGGGAGGCGTTCTGCTTGATGAGCTCGACCAGCGACTCCTGGTTGGTGGGATGACCGTCGGAGAAGATGAAGACGTTGCGCGGGGTGCGCTCCTCGTGAGCCATGAGGAAGAGCGAACGCAGGGGCTGCCACAGCTCCGTGCCGCCGAAGTTGGGGCGCATCTTATCGACGTAGTTCTTGGCCGTCGCCAGGGCCGACGGATCGGCCGTCGACTGGCTGTCGACAAACAGGCGCTCGTACGTGGAGCCGAACGATATGATGTTGAAGGTCGCATCCACGTTGGCCAGCCGTTCAAGACAGGCCAGGAGGGTGCGCTTCATGTCGTCGAACGGCTCGCCCTTCATGGACGACGACCGATCGACCAGGAAGATGAACTCGTGGTCATCGGGAGCTGGTAAAAAGCCCACCCCGCGCCGACCACATGGGTGAGTCGGTCGATATCACAGAAGAACCCGGATGATGGCTCAAATTGACGCGTACCTTCGCCCTCGTACTGGAAGTCAGGATAGAAGGCAACCATCGCTGCATACCTTCCATTCTCTCCGTTTTCCTCGACCTGTAGTTGCACAGAATGGTGGCCAGTGAGCGCTCAACTTTAAGCGCACGCACACGCATGACTAGAAAGCTTGAGAGGCATGTGCATACCCACATGCGGGGCTCGTAGGGCTTCTCCAGCCCGACGAGCAGAGTGAAGGGGCGACCCTCGAGCGACGTGTCGGGCTTGAGCTGGACCGTGGCCTTGGTCTGGGTCTGCTTGATCAGCAGCTTGCCCGGGTGGGACGAGCTCTTGAGCCGCACGATGGGGTAGGGCATGTCGATCGACACCTGCAGGTCGAGCGGCAGCTCGTTCGTGACGTCGCCCTCGACGTTGACGGTCTTGGTCACGGTCTGGGTGACGTCCTTCAGAGCCTTGTCCCGCTGGGGCGGCGACACGCTGGCCGGCAGCACGAAGGCGATGTTGGGACCCTCAACGCTCAGCTCCGTGACGTACGTGATCTTGATTAACACCGACGAGTTGGGCGGCTGTTGGCGAAAAGAAAAAGGTAAGCATTGTGGTTGTATGGTGCGTGTCATGTCGTGCTAGATACCAGGTTGCCGACGCTGACGGTGAAGACGTCGGGTTTTTCTTCGTCCATGAGATAGGCGCCGTGGCCGGCCGCGACGGCCTCCTTGTACTCCTTGTGGGCCTTCTCCTTCTCCTTGACCTCGCCGATAATGTGCTTGCCATTGATAAAGGCCTCGAACCCGCACACGGCGGCCATCTCGTCGAGCGGGCACACGTACTTGGCTTCGATTGGCACCTGGCTCGAGTTGTGGTAGTGCTGCATGACAACAACCTTCGCCACCATGTCGAGCAGGGTGGCCCGCACATGAACCGACTTGAGAGGCACCGCTTCACCTCCTGTTGTCGAAGTGACGCGCATGCAGCGCAACCGTGTGAGGCCCAACAACATTCCAAGTGACACTCCAGGGGAAGGGCGCATACCCTTTGACATCAAGCCGGCGCCTTGGTCCTGCTCGTCGCCCTTGTCCTCCTCGGGCTTTGGTTCATTGCTGGGAGGAGCGACCACGTCAAACTCCTCGGCAGGCACGATGAGGCTCGCCTGCAGGACCACGGGCTTGTGGCTGGACAGCGACTGGCGAGGCGCGGCCTGCTTGCGGTCCTCCTGCTGGGCAAACTCGACCAGGTACGACATGTGCTGCTGCGCCGTCCGGTAAACCACGTACTCGTCGTCCACAAAGTCTGTTTGTTGACCCTCGGTCGAGCGCACGCCGTGCACGCTGTCGTAGCCCTTGGGCGGCTCCGTGATCGTTGTGTCGATCTTCGTGATGTCGGCACTCTGCGCAGAGTAGTTGTGTGAGCCATCCCCAAGCTTGCAGCAGGCCGAGGGTACCGTACCTTGCCGAGCGCAACGTTACAGACGAGCATCATGCGGGTGCCCTGCTGGCCGGGAGTGGTGTACTGGGCGGCGGTCGACGAGCAGTCGCCAAAGTAGATACCCGCACCCAGCATGCCCGCATCGGTTCTGGTGCCCCCCGACTGCGTGACAATGTGCGGGAGCAGCACACCGCGGCTGAGAATGCCCACCCAGTTACTGATACGCGAGCCATGAAACAACAATCGCTGCACATCGAAGGTAACGTCGAGAGCAAAGTCAGCATTGGCTTCGTCGTCAAAATTGTGTCTCGGTGCCAGTTGTAGTACCTGGTTATCCATCTGCTTAGTGAAGAGCTGGCGCTCGACTTCCCTGCGCACGGTATAGACGTTCTTGACCTCCAGCTTTGACCCCTTAATCTGAGTGGAGAGTACTTGCTCCTGAATCTGCTGGTACTCCTCGGCCTCGGCTGCGAGGGCGTTGATCTGGCACCGCAGGGCACGGTACTTCATGTCCACCTCGGCCGTGGCCGTGTCGCCGGTGATTTCGTCCACCGTGAGCATATCCTTCAGCAGCTGCACCAGCTCCTGCTTCTCCTCGAGCACCGCCGAGTTGTCCACCGCCGGCTGCTGGTTCTGAGGGATCGCCGAGTAGAATTCCTATAGCACCGCAACAATCAACGGAGTGAGCATAACAGTCGGGGCTCTTGCTGTAGTCGTCAAAAAGCAAGTTACCTTGGATAGAGCGCGGATCTCGGTCAACTGCTCGGGGCTGGGATCGTTTTCGGAGTGCTTCAGGGTCTGGTAGATCTGCATCAGGATGGACTCGCCCTTTTCGACCTGCTGCAGAGTCAACGTCCCGAGTGGACTGATCGAATCGTACACGCACATACGCACACGCACAGATATTCGAGGTCGCGTGAGCGAAGTGTTGCACGGGTGATGGACGAAAGGGGAGTTGGCTCACCTTTGCAGGGCAGAGGTGATTTTGTGGGTGGCTTCCGAGTATAGGTATTCGACCAGCTTCTGCACGGGCTCGGAGAGGGCGGAAGGCCCCTGCATGAGCCGGTTGCCCTGCGCCTTGGCCTTGTCCGACCCAATCCTGCTCGAAGCGAGCAGGTTGACCCGCTTGTAGCCCTGCCCGCTCATCGTAGTGTACAGCTGCGAATACGTGCCCTCGGCATCCTGCAGATTGCCGAGATAGCGGACTTCCTTGGTGCCCGCGTCGGCGTCGGCGTCGAGATCACTGACAACGCCGGCATGGGTGAAGATTCTGTACATGCGCCTCTTGCGAGGCGGCTCGGCGACGTGCAGCTCCAAGTTGTAGTAATAGTTTCCTTGCTGTATGAGAAAATACAGGACGACGATGACGATGGCAGGTGAGTCGGCACGCTTCATCGAAAAAAGATGACGCGGAGGAAACGGCGCACCTGGAAGACGTCGGTCTTGGCGACTTCGTAGTTGTCCTCGGGCCACTGCGGAGCGTCACGATCGGTGGTCTTGTAGGGCCACACGCGCACGGTGGGCGGCGGGCGGGCCACAACTTTCTTGCGCGCCTGCACCTTCACCGTGCTCAGCCCCGCGGTCTTCCCTCCTGCACCTCCCGCTACACACGCACGTCACATCAGCACAACCGCACACGGTCCATCGCACGCACCACCGCACACAAGGAGCAAGGAGAGAAGGGCGAGGCGGCTAGTACAGTTGCCGCTGGAGGCACTGTTGCCGGCCTGGAGGAGGTAGGGCTTGGCCGAGACCAGGCCGCCGGCCTCGGCGCAGTCGTTGAGGAAGTCGAGCGTGACCACCGGGATGCCGTGGCGCGTGGCCGCCTGCAGCTTCGACGAGTAGCTCTTCTCCAGTATGTCATCGCTCGCCACCAGGTACGACGTCTGTGTGCGCATACAGCCACGACACATGGTCGTGAGTGGTTTGGCCCCAACCACACTTTTGCTCACCGGGAAAACGGGCCACGTGAAGTGGAGGTAAGAGGTACCTTTCTGTTGATCATGTAGGACACTCGACCGCCATTGTCGGCGATTAGGCGGTTAATCTCTTGCTTCTTCTTGAAGGGAACGGCGAGCCCCAACTCGAGAGCGAAGGTGAGATCTTTCAAACAGCCCGCAGCCATTTTCGAATTGCTGTGTGGCACAGCAAAGCTCACAACTGTATCGTGCGTGTTTGTGTAGATGAGTCGTTGAAGATGAGATTGTCTGAAGATGCCAGACTGTTGCCTTGGCCAGTGTCGGTCTTCAGCAAAAAGTCATTTTCGGTTTCACATCGTCACGTCAGCCAACCAAATTTCAAACCAAAAGAAAAAAAGAAAAGATCAAGGAAATTCAATGATAAATAATAATTAGAGATCAGCACTGTTTGAATTTGGACCAATGGCCTGGCAGCGGGGATCGAGAAAAACGAAAATTAATTTAAGGCCAAACGGACAACGAACACACCGCAGCGAACTTTGCGAGCTTCGCCCCGGTCGAGCTTTTGATTTATAATCGTTTCGTTCATCCAGAAGACTCTCGGAATGGAGCTCCTGCAGCAGCGCATGAAAGAGCGGACCATGAGCACCGGAGGCGGCAGCTCTCCGGGTACCGTTCCCCTCCCAATCATCAACTTTCCCGATCGTCTTCTGACGATTGATCTATTGATAGAAATGAGATGGGTGAACAAGGGAAGTAGAAAACAATGTATTGTTGGGGGTTAACAAAGATGAAAATCTTGACTCGTGCGGCCCGCCCCCTGCAGGAAGTCCCACCTTCGCCCGCAAACAGAACCGCAGCTCGCGACAGCTCTCGCCCGTGGTGCCGCGCGTGGGCAGCGTCATCATGCAGAACGGCGAACTCCCGACCGACCGCCGGTACCTGTGACCTTCTTCCCTTCGGCAACGCCGGTTTGTGTCCGACTGCTGAACGGAAGGTTTTTTCCTTTATTTCTTATTTCTTTATTTTTGCACCACAGGGCTCTGGTGGTGGAAGAGATATTGATGACCGAGGAGAACTATATCGACGACCTCCGCCTATGCATCGACGTACGAACCACATTTATATTTCTTTATATTTCTACATATTTGTTGACCAATTTTTCTTGCATGAAACTGCACTAAAAACGCTTCTATTTTGTGGGTATCTTGTACCCGTACAGTACTACTTGTTCCCGCTCCGCAACTCGGCCCACCTGATGAAGCCCGCCGACGTTACCCACGTCTTCTCCAACATGGAATTCCTGTACGCGCGCGTTTTCAGCTGACTGCCGTTGCAATCAGCGCTCAACGATGTGGGATACGGTCACTAAAGGCCTGTGGTGTGTGGTGCATGTCGGTGTGCATCAGGTACTTTATTCACTGCGAGATTTACCACAAGATCAGCGAGAGTGTGAATAAAGAGGACAAGGTGGCGACGCTCGAAGAGATGGTGACCTCCATCAGCAAGGTCTTCATCCAATACGTACGCGCCCCTCCCCAATAACATGACCGTATAATGTGCAATGGCCCTCGCCATTCCTTGGCTGACGCTTTCGTTCTTTTGTTTTTCTGGCTTCAGGCGGACAGGCTGGTCGCTGTGTACGGCCAGTACTGCGTGGACCACATGCAAGCGCTGGACCTCCTCCAGAAGTGCATCACCACGACGCCTGCCCTCAAGACCTGGCTAGACGTACGTCTGTTCACTTTCGTTCCTGAACTCTCAAGCGAAGCGTAGGAGTCTCACCCCTTGCGATCAATCAATCAGACCCAAGTGGAGAAGATGACCCAGGGGCTGTATCTGCGCGATTTCCTCGTCAAGCCCATCCAGCGTACGCTCTCCACATGCTCCCTATTAGCACCGTCATGACGCCAACAACCAAGTTGGTGTGGTCATCACTGATCATCATCATGGTTGCGCCTCATCCCTCGCAGGCATCTGCAAGTACCCGCTCCTGTTCCGGGAACTTACCAAGCTGACCGCCGAGGGGTCGCAGGACTTGGAAGACCTCCAGCAGACACAGTCCACCTTCGAAGAGGTGCGCCTATGTCGCGTGTCGCGTGTCGTGGTTTGTGCGAGTGCTCACCCCATGGGGCACGCATAGATTGCCGGGCGGGTCAACACCAACAAGGCCGCACAGGAGAACAAGAAGAAGATCGAAGAAATTGAAGGGGCCATGGACGATTACAATGTACCATGCATCTTCTCTCTCTCTGCTTGCTAGATGAAGGGCTGACGCTTCGTTTCGGACCGAATGAAACAGAAACCGGTGACGTCGTTCGGGCGAGTGTTCCACAAGGAGGGAGACCTGATGAAGTACAACAAGAAGCTCAAGGGCCAAGTGCGCTACTGCTTCCTGTTCAACGACATGCTGATCTACACGCAGAAGAAGGGAGCGCGCTACCAGTTCAAGGGCGAAATTCCCCTCAACGGCTCCCTTGTCAGCGACATCAACGCCAAGGGCGAAGCGGGCACCAAGCTTGCCAGCATGGGCAAGGACGTCAACGTCGGATTCCAGATCACTCACCTCGAAGCCAAGGTAACTCAGCTCCGCTTTTTTCGTTGTTCGTTTTCGTTCTTTGTCATTAGAGCACCACTCATCGCATTCGTTCTTTAGCGTATCTACTATTTCTTCCCCGGTTCGGAGGCGGAGAAGAAGGATTGGGTGCAGCGCGTGGAAGTCCTCACCCAGCAGGCCTTCGAGGCCGAGAAGAAGAGGCGAGAGACATCGCCCGACTCTGGCAGTGGTGCGTTGGTCCTCACCTACTCCCGTTTCCCGCAAATGCTGACGTCCCACCACCAGGCGGGATCAGCCCGATAGGCCGCTTTTGGAAGGGCCGGCGGGAGACGAACGTCACCCTCAACTCGATCACGGCCAAGTACGGCGCCATGTCGCCGGCCAGCGCCGAGAGGAACGCCGTCCCCATCAAGCCCGTCTCTCCCTCCTCCAGATCAAATGGATCCGGTACGAGTGCCTATTTCTTTATTAGTTCATTATTTACTTCCGCTGGCTGACGCGAGCTCAGATGAAAATGGCAACGCCGAGGAGGAGAGGCCCGCGAGTGGCCTTGCCAGCCGTACGAGCGGACTCAAGCAGCGGCCGTACAGCATGCAGGTGTCCGAAGTCAGCTCCAGCGGCAGCGAGGTTCAGCAGGTGCGGTCAACACTCTTGTCTGCATCCCGGCCAGCAACTTACCACCTGGAAAACACACGACACACTCCGATTATTAGATGATGAAAGCGATCGACACGATGGTTGGACTAGAAAAACTCGAGCGTGCCAAGCTGGGCGAGCGCATCCGGGAGCTGGAGAAGAAGTGGAACGAGTCGCAGCAGGCACACGACGAGAAGGTCGAGCAGATGACCAAGGTGCGCGCCGCGTGGATGCGCGAGCATCGCGTTAGCTCTACTGACTCGATCGTGCGACTGCGCACACGTTTTTGTGCAACAGGTGATCAGCGAGCAGGAGGAGGGATACAAGCGACTCGAAGAGACCCTGCTGAAGATCGTGGCCGACAACGAGCAGCAGCGGGTGGAGGAGGCCAAGCGTGCTGAGGAATTCGAGGCACTCAAGCAGCAGCTCGAGGAGGTTCAGGCCAAGGTGGGAACCCTCGCCGACGAGGTCACCGCCGCAAAGGCCACCGAAGAACGAACGCCAGCGCCGACCACCACCACCCCCACCAGCCAGCCGGTCGACAACAACTCGGAGGTGACCGAGAAAGAAGAGAAGGAGGTGAAGGAGGAGGTGAAGGAGAAAGACGCTACCACGGTCGCGGAAAAGAACGAAGACGAAAACAAGAAGACAGAGGAAAAAGAGGAAGAGAAGGGGCGGATCAAGCCCAAGGACGTTACCGATGACGCATCGTCGCCCGCGAAGAAGGAGAAGCAGCCAGCGACGGCGGCCACCGCTTCGCCCTCGACTCCCAAGAAGAAGACTGCAAAGGCCAAGACCTCGACCGCTGCCACGCCACCGCCGACCAGCGGTGGCGACGAGCCCGATCTGGGCGTCTTCTCGCCGCGCAAGGGGCTCAGCAAGGGCAAGGACAGCTCCGGGTCGCGATTCGGCGGACTCTTCGGCGGCGGCAAGAAGTCGAGCGCCAGCGCTGACTCAGCCGAGAGGGAGAGGGTCGACGACGGGGCCAAGGACAAGAAGCCGAAGAAGACGAAGGACGACAGTAAGACGAAGGGCAAGGAGAAGAAGAAGGAGAAGGAGAAGGCGCCCAAGAAGAAGACAGCACCCGCCCAAAGCAAGCCCTAGCAGGGTGCACTCAAGCTTTTGTAAGTGTTGGCCTTCTTTCTTTCTTTGAACTGTTTTTGTG
>CDFN01052107.1:0-10711 GCA_000826445.1 Acanthamoeba quina | reverse complement strand
CAGCGCCGGCGCCGCAGCGCCCTTGGGCGACGCCGGCGGCTCGTACCTGGCCTTACTCGTCGACTTGGTGAAGCGCGAGGCCAAACCCTGGTCCATCTGCTTGTCCTTCTTGGCG
The DNA here is from genome assembly GCA_000826445.1 of Acanthamoeba quina. Classification (NCBI taxonomy): domain Eukaryota; phylum Discosea; order Longamoebia; family Acanthamoebidae; genus Acanthamoeba; species Acanthamoeba quina. Next base: position 10,596 of record CDFN01052107.1, on the reverse strand, counting down.
TAGGTGAAGCTCTGCGAAACCGGCACCGCCTCCCGCTTCTGCTTCTCCTCCTCCACATAACTCTCCTCCTCCATCTGAAGCAGCAGCAGCTCCTCCTCCAGATCAGCGTCTTCCAGCATCGAGCAGGGCTGTCGAATGGATCGTTGTCAACGAAGGGGTGTGAGTGAGTGAGCGTAGAGGAATGACACGAGAGGGAGAAAGCAATCAAGCGCGCACCTCGGAGAGGGCCATGCTGATCTCATTGCAGGCGTAGAGCGATTCCTCGATCTGTTCCAGCAGAGCGTGTTGGTCATCGCCCCAGCCGCCCGCGGACTCTTCCGCCTTCTCGCACTCGTCGTAGGTGTAGTCGGAGTCGTAGCCGTCGTCCGAGCCGCGGCTGCCACAGGACTCATACGAGCTAGAGCCAGAGTCGGAGTCGGAGTCGGAGTCGGAGTCATCGGACGATAACGGGGCGATGGCCCAGGCGAGGCCGAGCTTGGTGAGCTCGGCCTCGTAGGCCGCCGTGGCCGGATCGCCGGTGCGGAGCACACCGCGCGGGAGGGCATCGAGGAGCAGACGCGCCTGGGCGTCGTCCTCGAGTATCTGTGCACCACATGGAATGAGCAACGCAGGGAATGAGAGGAATGCGAGGAATGGGATACGCACGTGTGCGTGAAGGACGGCCTGCTTGACCGCCAGACGCACGCGCACGGGGTCCGACGGAGCGAGGGCCTCCTTGTGTACCAGTTGGGCCGCGGCAGAAAGGCTCTGCAGGGCCTTGTCGCCTGTGATCGCATGCGTTACCAAGACAGTGTCGTGTGTCGCGCGTGTGTTGCGGGGAGAGCGTACCCAGCTGCTTCCGCTTGAGTCCGCTGGCGAGTTCGGCAAGATTGAGCAGGTACTCGCCGCGCAGGGTCTCGAAGAGGCGCTTGGCATGGTCGGTGGTGGCGTGCGGCAGGACGTGCTTCTCCACGGTGTCGAGCGCCTCCTGGGCCACCTGGCCCAGGTCCTTCTCCAGCTGCGTGCGCAGTTTCTTGTGCTGCGCCAGCTTGGCCCACACACCGCTCGCCTTGTCGGATTCCTCGGCCGCACGCACCTCGCGCAACTGGTCGAGTTGCGGGGCAATCTGTTCGCCGAACACACACGCACTTGCCATGTCAGCACCAGTGCGGTGCATCGTTGACGACAGGGGTTTTGTTTCAGTGTTGGCACACTAAAGAGGGTACCTTGTGGGTGTAGGCTTCGGAGAAGAGCTGACCCTCTTCCTCGGTCATTTCGACGTTCATGTTGGCAATGGCGCGCACCGCCTGCGTCAGCTCTGTACTCGCCCACCAACCAACCAAGAAACTCACGATTGTCAGTCGGTTACTCGACCCTCCGCGGCGGGAGCCGGTACCGTCGAAGTCCTGCGCGGCTTGGGCGACCTTGGCGTTCTCGAGGCACTCCTTGCGCGACTTGAAGGGCACGACGGGCGCCTCCTTCTTCTCCTCCTGCCAGCCGACGTAGGGCAGCGAGTCCACCGTCTCCTTCTGGACCAGCTCTTCGATGGACGGACCCTCCACCTTCTGCTCGCCGGCCTCCCTCTTCTCGATCGCCACTGTTCGTAAGGGGGCGACAAAGAAACGAATGAGACAAAAAGAATGAAAACGAAGAAAGTGCGAAGTAAGAGGAGTGGAGGAGAGGGTACCGAACGAGGTGAACTGTGTGACGAGAGAATACTGGGTGGAGAGCTTGATGATCTCCTCCTTCCTCTTGCGCTTGATGATCTCGTGGATGAGGGCGTCCTTGTCGTAGTTGCCGTCCTCCCTGTGATTTGTATGTGCATTGAAGTTGACGCGAGTGAGTAAATGTAGGATCATTGTGCGCGCACGATTCGTGGAAAGGCAAAAAAGTTACCAATCACGGATCATCGCCCTGGCGGTGAGGGTGTGGACGATCGAGCCTCGGGTGATGCTCAATTCGTGCGTGCTGACCAGGTTACTGACCTCCATATCGCCGTTCTTGGCCTGTTCACACACACACATGCAAGATATGAGCTCAGCAAACGCACTGAATCCGCTGTATTTTAGGAAAGCGTGGCGGCACATACCTTGAGGGTGGCCGCAGTGCAGTAGTCAACGAAGCCGTACACAATCTGTCGCTCGCCGTAGAAGAGCGAAGTGAGCTGCGCCGGTGCCGCCGAGACCGAGCCCCGGTCCGAGATGTGCCAATCGACATTGATCTCCGACAGCGCTGCGGAGGGAATGTCGAAATATCAGTACCAAACACTACCACGCTACCAGGCAAGAGCAGCGTCGGTATACCAGGCTGCAACGCGCGACGGAACTGGCGCTCGATCTTGGAGCGGGTGGGCAGCTTGTTGGCGGGCATGAACTCGGCCACGCCGCCGCCCACGCGGGCCAGCGAGCGGACCATGTGGCGCGAGCAATTGCTGCCAAACCCGAAGGAGAACACGCGCGTGTGGGAGGCGTTCTGCTTGATGAGCTCGACCAGCGACTCCTGGTTGGTGGGATGACCGTCGGAGAAGATGAAGACGTTGCGCGGGGTGCGCTCCTCGTGAGCCATGAGGAAGAGCGAACGCAGGGGCTGCCACAGCTCCGTGCCGCCGAAGTTGGGGCGCATCTTATCGACGTAGTTCTTGGCCGTCGCCAGGGCCGACGGATCGGCCGTCGACTGGCTGTCGACAAACAGGCGCTCGTACGTGGAGCCGAACGATATGATGTTGAAGGTCGCATCCACGTTGGCCAGCCGTTCAAGACAGGCCAGGAGGGTGCGCTTCATGTCGTCGAACGGCTCGCCCTTCATGGACGACGACCGATCGACCAGGAAGATGAACTCGTGGTCATCGGGAGCTGGTAAAAAGCCCACCCCGCGCCGACCACATGGGTGAGTCGGTCGATATCACAGAAGAACCCGGATGATGGCTCAAATTGACGCGTACCTTCGCCCTCGTACTGGAAGTCAGGATAGAAGGCAACCATCGCTGCATACCTTCCATTCTCTCCGTTTTCCTCGACCTGTAGTTGCACAGAATGGTGGCCAGTGAGCGCTCAACTTTAAGCGCACGCACACGCATGACTAGAAAGCTTGAGAGGCATGTGCATACCCACATGCGGGGCTCGTAGGGCTTCTCCAGCCCGACGAGCAGAGTGAAGGGGCGACCCTCGAGCGACGTGTCGGGCTTGAGCTGGACCGTGGCCTTGGTCTGGGTCTGCTTGATCAGCAGCTTGCCCGGGTGGGACGAGCTCTTGAGCCGCACGATGGGGTAGGGCATGTCGATCGACACCTGCAGGTCGAGCGGCAGCTCGTTCGTGACGTCGCCCTCGACGTTGACGGTCTTGGTCACGGTCTGGGTGACGTCCTTCAGAGCCTTGTCCCGCTGGGGCGGCGACACGCTGGCCGGCAGCACGAAGGCGATGTTGGGACCCTCAACGCTCAGCTCCGTGACGTACGTGATCTTGATTAACACCGACGAGTTGGGCGGCTGTTGGCGAAAAGAAAAAGGTAAGCATTGTGGTTGTATGGTGCGTGTCATGTCGTGCTAGATACCAGGTTGCCGACGCTGACGGTGAAGACGTCGGGTTTTTCTTCGTCCATGAGATAGGCGCCGTGGCCGGCCGCGACGGCCTCCTTGTACTCCTTGTGGGCCTTCTCCTTCTCCTTGACCTCGCCGATAATGTGCTTGCCATTGATAAAGGCCTCGAACCCGCACACGGCGGCCATCTCGTCGAGCGGGCACACGTACTTGGCTTCGATTGGCACCTGGCTCGAGTTGTGGTAGTGCTGCATGACAACAACCTTCGCCACCATGTCGAGCAGGGTGGCCCGCACATGAACCGACTTGAGAGGCACCGCTTCACCTCCTGTTGTCGAAGTGACGCGCATGCAGCGCAACCGTGTGAGGCCCAACAACATTCCAAGTGACACTCCAGGGGAAGGGCGCATACCCTTTGACATCAAGCCGGCGCCTTGGTCCTGCTCGTCGCCCTTGTCCTCCTCGGGCTTTGGTTCATTGCTGGGAGGAGCGACCACGTCAAACTCCTCGGCAGGCACGATGAGGCTCGCCTGCAGGACCACGGGCTTGTGGCTGGACAGCGACTGGCGAGGCGCGGCCTGCTTGCGGTCCTCCTGCTGGGCAAACTCGACCAGGTACGACATGTGCTGCTGCGCCGTCCGGTAAACCACGTACTCGTCGTCCACAAAGTCTGTTTGTTGACCCTCGGTCGAGCGCACGCCGTGCACGCTGTCGTAGCCCTTGGGCGGCTCCGTGATCGTTGTGTCGATCTTCGTGATGTCGGCACTCTGCGCAGAGTAGTTGTGTGAGCCATCCCCAAGCTTGCAGCAGGCCGAGGGTACCGTACCTTGCCGAGCGCAACGTTACAGACGAGCATCATGCGGGTGCCCTGCTGGCCGGGAGTGGTGTACTGGGCGGCGGTCGACGAGCAGTCGCCAAAGTAGATACCCGCACCCAGCATGCCCGCATCGGTTCTGGTGCCCCCCGACTGCGTGACAATGTGCGGGAGCAGCACACCGCGGCTGAGAATGCCCACCCAGTTACTGATACGCGAGCCATGAAACAACAATCGCTGCACATCGAAGGTAACGTCGAGAGCAAAGTCAGCATTGGCTTCGTCGTCAAAATTGTGTCTCGGTGCCAGTTGTAGTACCTGGTTATCCATCTGCTTAGTGAAGAGCTGGCGCTCGACTTCCCTGCGCACGGTATAGACGTTCTTGACCTCCAGCTTTGACCCCTTAATCTGAGTGGAGAGTACTTGCTCCTGAATCTGCTGGTACTCCTCGGCCTCGGCTGCGAGGGCGTTGATCTGGCACCGCAGGGCACGGTACTTCATGTCCACCTCGGCCGTGGCCGTGTCGCCGGTGATTTCGTCCACCGTGAGCATATCCTTCAGCAGCTGCACCAGCTCCTGCTTCTCCTCGAGCACCGCCGAGTTGTCCACCGCCGGCTGCTGGTTCTGAGGGATCGCCGAGTAGAATTCCTATAGCACCGCAACAATCAACGGAGTGAGCATAACAGTCGGGGCTCTTGCTGTAGTCGTCAAAAAGCAAGTTACCTTGGATAGAGCGCGGATCTCGGTCAACTGCTCGGGGCTGGGATCGTTTTCGGAGTGCTTCAGGGTCTGGTAGATCTGCATCAGGATGGACTCGCCCTTTTCGACCTGCTGCAGAGTCAACGTCCCGAGTGGACTGATCGAATCGTACACGCACATACGCACACGCACAGATATTCGAGGTCGCGTGAGCGAAGTGTTGCACGGGTGATGGACGAAAGGGGAGTTGGCTCACCTTTGCAGGGCAGAGGTGATTTTGTGGGTGGCTTCCGAGTATAGGTATTCGACCAGCTTCTGCACGGGCTCGGAGAGGGCGGAAGGCCCCTGCATGAGCCGGTTGCCCTGCGCCTTGGCCTTGTCCGACCCAATCCTGCTCGAAGCGAGCAGGTTGACCCGCTTGTAGCCCTGCCCGCTCATCGTAGTGTACAGCTGCGAATACGTGCCCTCGGCATCCTGCAGATTGCCGAGATAGCGGACTTCCTTGGTGCCCGCGTCGGCGTCGGCGTCGAGATCACTGACAACGCCGGCATGGGTGAAGATTCTGTACATGCGCCTCTTGCGAGGCGGCTCGGCGACGTGCAGCTCCAAGTTGTAGTAATAGTTTCCTTGCTGTATGAGAAAATACAGGACGACGATGACGATGGCAGGTGAGTCGGCACGCTTCATCGAAAAAAGATGACGCGGAGGAAACGGCGCACCTGGAAGACGTCGGTCTTGGCGACTTCGTAGTTGTCCTCGGGCCACTGCGGAGCGTCACGATCGGTGGTCTTGTAGGGCCACACGCGCACGGTGGGCGGCGGGCGGGCCACAACTTTCTTGCGCGCCTGCACCTTCACCGTGCTCAGCCCCGCGGTCTTCCCTCCTGCACCTCCCGCTACACACGCACGTCACATCAGCACAACCGCACACGGTCCATCGCACGCACCACCGCACACAAGGAGCAAGGAGAGAAGGGCGAGGCGGCTAGTACAGTTGCCGCTGGAGGCACTGTTGCCGGCCTGGAGGAGGTAGGGCTTGGCCGAGACCAGGCCGCCGGCCTCGGCGCAGTCGTTGAGGAAGTCGAGCGTGACCACCGGGATGCCGTGGCGCGTGGCCGCCTGCAGCTTCGACGAGTAGCTCTTCTCCAGTATGTCATCGCTCGCCACCAGGTACGACGTCTGTGTGCGCATACAGCCACGACACATGGTCGTGAGTGGTTTGGCCCCAACCACACTTTTGCTCACCGGGAAAACGGGCCACGTGAAGTGGAGGTAAGAGGTACCTTTCTGTTGATCATGTAGGACACTCGACCGCCATTGTCGGCGATTAGGCGGTTAATCTCTTGCTTCTTCTTGAAGGGAACGGCGAGCCCCAACTCGAGAGCGAAGGTGAGATCTTTCAAACAGCCCGCAGCCATTTTCGAATTGCTGTGTGGCACAGCAAAGCTCACAACTGTATCGTGCGTGTTTGTGTAGATGAGTCGTTGAAGATGAGATTGTCTGAAGATGCCAGACTGTTGCCTTGGCCAGTGTCGGTCTTCAGCAAAAAGTCATTTTCGGTTTCACATCGTCACGTCAGCCAACCAAATTTCAAACCAAAAGAAAAAAAGAAAAGATCAAGGAAATTCAATGATAAATAATAATTAGAGATCAGCACTGTTTGAATTTGGACCAATGGCCTGGCAGCGGGGATCGAGAAAAACGAAAATTAATTTAAGGCCAAACGGACAACGAACACACCGCAGCGAACTTTGCGAGCTTCGCCCCGGTCGAGCTTTTGATTTATAATCGTTTCGTTCATCCAGAAGACTCTCGGAATGGAGCTCCTGCAGCAGCGCATGAAAGAGCGGACCATGAGCACCGGAGGCGGCAGCTCTCCGGGTACCGTTCCCCTCCCAATCATCAACTTTCCCGATCGTCTTCTGACGATTGATCTATTGATAGAAATGAGATGGGTGAACAAGGGAAGTAGAAAACAATGTATTGTTGGGGGTTAACAAAGATGAAAATCTTGACTCGTGCGGCCCGCCCCCTGCAGGAAGTCCCACCTTCGCCCGCAAACAGAACCGCAGCTCGCGACAGCTCTCGCCCGTGGTGCCGCGCGTGGGCAGCGTCATCATGCAGAACGGCGAACTCCCGACCGACCGCCGGTACCTGTGACCTTCTTCCCTTCGGCAACGCCGGTTTGTGTCCGACTGCTGAACGGAAGGTTTTTTCCTTTATTTCTTATTTCTTTATTTTTGCACCACAGGGCTCTGGTGGTGGAAGAGATATTGATGACCGAGGAGAACTATATCGACGACCTCCGCCTATGCATCGACGTACGAACCACATTTATATTTCTTTATATTTCTACATATTTGTTGACCAATTTTTCTTGCATGAAACTGCACTAAAAACGCTTCTATTTTGTGGGTATCTTGTACCCGTACAGTACTACTTGTTCCCGCTCCGCAACTCGGCCCACCTGATGAAGCCCGCCGACGTTACCCACGTCTTCTCCAACATGGAATTCCTGTACGCGCGCGTTTTCAGCTGACTGCCGTTGCAATCAGCGCTCAACGATGTGGGATACGGTCACTAAAGGCCTGTGGTGTGTGGTGCATGTCGGTGTGCATCAGGTACTTTATTCACTGCGAGATTTACCACAAGATCAGCGAGAGTGTGAATAAAGAGGACAAGGTGGCGACGCTCGAAGAGATGGTGACCTCCATCAGCAAGGTCTTCATCCAATACGTACGCGCCCCTCCCCAATAACATGACCGTATAATGTGCAATGGCCCTCGCCATTCCTTGGCTGACGCTTTCGTTCTTTTGTTTTTCTGGCTTCAGGCGGACAGGCTGGTCGCTGTGTACGGCCAGTACTGCGTGGACCACATGCAAGCGCTGGACCTCCTCCAGAAGTGCATCACCACGACGCCTGCCCTCAAGACCTGGCTAGACGTACGTCTGTTCACTTTCGTTCCTGAACTCTCAAGCGAAGCGTAGGAGTCTCACCCCTTGCGATCAATCAATCAGACCCAAGTGGAGAAGATGACCCAGGGGCTGTATCTGCGCGATTTCCTCGTCAAGCCCATCCAGCGTACGCTCTCCACATGCTCCCTATTAGCACCGTCATGACGCCAACAACCAAGTTGGTGTGGTCATCACTGATCATCATCATGGTTGCGCCTCATCCCTCGCAGGCATCTGCAAGTACCCGCTCCTGTTCCGGGAACTTACCAAGCTGACCGCCGAGGGGTCGCAGGACTTGGAAGACCTCCAGCAGACACAGTCCACCTTCGAAGAGGTGCGCCTATGTCGCGTGTCGCGTGTCGTGGTTTGTGCGAGTGCTCACCCCATGGGGCACGCATAGATTGCCGGGCGGGTCAACACCAACAAGGCCGCACAGGAGAACAAGAAGAAGATCGAAGAAATTGAAGGGGCCATGGACGATTACAATGTACCATGCATCTTCTCTCTCTCTGCTTGCTAGATGAAGGGCTGACGCTTCGTTTCGGACCGAATGAAACAGAAACCGGTGACGTCGTTCGGGCGAGTGTTCCACAAGGAGGGAGACCTGATGAAGTACAACAAGAAGCTCAAGGGCCAAGTGCGCTACTGCTTCCTGTTCAACGACATGCTGATCTACACGCAGAAGAAGGGAGCGCGCTACCAGTTCAAGGGCGAAATTCCCCTCAACGGCTCCCTTGTCAGCGACATCAACGCCAAGGGCGAAGCGGGCACCAAGCTTGCCAGCATGGGCAAGGACGTCAACGTCGGATTCCAGATCACTCACCTCGAAGCCAAGGTAACTCAGCTCCGCTTTTTTCGTTGTTCGTTTTCGTTCTTTGTCATTAGAGCACCACTCATCGCATTCGTTCTTTAGCGTATCTACTATTTCTTCCCCGGTTCGGAGGCGGAGAAGAAGGATTGGGTGCAGCGCGTGGAAGTCCTCACCCAGCAGGCCTTCGAGGCCGAGAAGAAGAGGCGAGAGACATCGCCCGACTCTGGCAGTGGTGCGTTGGTCCTCACCTACTCCCGTTTCCCGCAAATGCTGACGTCCCACCACCAGGCGGGATCAGCCCGATAGGCCGCTTTTGGAAGGGCCGGCGGGAGACGAACGTCACCCTCAACTCGATCACGGCCAAGTACGGCGCCATGTCGCCGGCCAGCGCCGAGAGGAACGCCGTCCCCATCAAGCCCGTCTCTCCCTCCTCCAGATCAAATGGATCCGGTACGAGTGCCTATTTCTTTATTAGTTCATTATTTACTTCCGCTGGCTGACGCGAGCTCAGATGAAAATGGCAACGCCGAGGAGGAGAGGCCCGCGAGTGGCCTTGCCAGCCGTACGAGCGGACTCAAGCAGCGGCCGTACAGCATGCAGGTGTCCGAAGTCAGCTCCAGCGGCAGCGAGGTTCAGCAGGTGCGGTCAACACTCTTGTCTGCATCCCGGCCAGCAACTTACCACCTGGAAAACACACGACACACTCCGATTATTAGATGATGAAAGCGATCGACACGATGGTTGGACTAGAAAAACTCGAGCGTGCCAAGCTGGGCGAGCGCATCCGGGAGCTGGAGAAGAAGTGGAACGAGTCGCAGCAGGCACACGACGAGAAGGTCGAGCAGATGACCAAGGTGCGCGCCGCGTGGATGCGCGAGCATCGCGTTAGCTCTACTGACTCGATCGTGCGACTGCGCACACGTTTTTGTGCAACAGGTGATCAGCGAGCAGGAGGAGGGATACAAGCGACTCGAAGAGACCCTGCTGAAGATCGTGGCCGACAACGAGCAGCAGCGGGTGGAGGAGGCCAAGCGTGCTGAGGAATTCGAGGCACTCAAGCAGCAGCTCGAGGAGGTTCAGGCCAAGGTGGGAACCCTCGCCGACGAGGTCACCGCCGCAAAGGCCACCGAAGAACGAACGCCAGCGCCGACCACCACCACCCCCACCAGCCAGCCGGTCGACAACAACTCGGAGGTGACCGAGAAAGAAGAGAAGGAGGTGAAGGAGGAGGTGAAGGAGAAAGACGCTACCACGGTCGCGGAAAAGAACGAAGACGAAAACAAGAAGACAGAGGAAAAAGAGGAAGAGAAGGGGCGGATCAAGCCCAAGGACGTTACCGATGACGCATCGTCGCCCGCGAAGAAGGAGAAGCAGCCAGCGACGGCGGCCACCGCTTCGCCCTCGACTCCCAAGAAGAAGACTGCAAAGGCCAAGACCTCGACCGCTGCCACGCCACCGCCGACCAGCGGTGGCGACGAGCCCGATCTGGGCGTCTTCTCGCCGCGCAAGGGGCTCAGCAAGGGCAAGGACAGCTCCGGGTCGCGATTCGGCGGACTCTTCGGCGGCGGCAAGAAGTCGAGCGCCAGCGCTGACTCAGCCGAGAGGGAGAGGGTCGACGACGGGGCCAAGGACAAGAAGCCGAAGAAGACGAAGGACGACAGTAAGACGAAGGGCAAGGAGAAGAAGAAGGAGAAGGAGAAGGCGCCCAAGAAGAAGACAGCACCCGCCCAAAGCAAGCCCTAGCAGGGTGCACTCAAGCTTTTGTAAGTGTTGGCCTTCTTTCTTTCTTTGAACTGTTTTTGTG
>CDFN01052082.1:0-11393 GCA_000826445.1 Acanthamoeba quina | reverse complement strand
GCTCCATCGGCCTTCGCCCCTCGTTTGGAGGTCATGGCCTGCTTCGCCGCCTGCAGCTGCTGGGCGCGCTCCTCCTCCCTCTTGCGGCGAACATAGAAGGGGATCTTGAAATCGTGCAGGCACGTAGATGGCACCGATTTGGCCAGCAGATTCACATTTCGGGTCGCTTTCGGTCGCGCCCGGGCGACGTCGTCCTTCTTCTTCTTCTTCTTCCCTTTGCCGCCTTTCCCCTCCGGCCGACGCTCTTCTCCGGGAAGCTGCAAAGCCTCCATTACCTGGTGATTCAATCACTCGTTCGATCTTTGTTCTCTCTGCTGCTGCCCAAGAAAACGATAACCTCCCTCGTTACAGCCACCGAAAAGTCTCGTTCACCCGATGTCCAGCAACCAACACCTGTTCTCACTTGACCAGAGGGGGGAAAGCGCGAAAAAAGGCCCCACAAGCGCACGTGCGTTACCAAAGCAACGAAAGAAAGAAAGAGAACAAGTTCCCAACTTAGTTTGTTTGAACCATGGTTGCACCACGTGGCTGTGAGGATCTATGCGCAAAGCTAGCCGGGGTGGTCGCGGGGTAATGGGTGATGCCGGCCTACGGAGTAGCCGATTGGGCTCTCGATGGTGGAAGAGGAGGTGCCGCGCAGTACCTCGAGCTCGGCGTCCAGGGCGAGTGAGTTGATTTCATAGGGTTGGTCGGGCGGCGAGCCGGACGACGACGAGAAGGACGAGGATGACGAGGGGTAGTGCATCAGCGGAGACTGCGACGCCGCGTGCTCGGGCGGCAGGTACGCCTGCTGTGACGTCGGGTGGAACTGTAGGAAGGAGAGACCTGGGTGCGGCTGCTCGAGCGCGGGTCGTAGTTCGTGCTGGGGTTGAGCTTGTGGCGGCTGCTGGTGGTGATGATGGTAGTGGGCAGGAGGAGCGGAGAGATGGGAGGGTTGGAGAGGTGCCGACGACGCGTACGCGCCGTATGCAGACCCAGACACGCTGCCCGGTCGAAGGTGGTCGTAGGCCACCGGCATGACCGATGTGGGGCAGGCGGGCTCCTGGCGCGACGGACTCGAAGAACTGGACGCGAAGGAGGAATGAGCGGAGCTTATGGTGGGCATGGCTGTCGCTGTTGGCGCGGGAACCGTCGTAGTCGTGCCGCTTGTGGCCATGGTCGAGAAAGGCGCCGCCGAAAAGCTGGGCGCCGACGCAGGAAGGAAATGGGGCGGCGTTGGGTAGGACGACGAGACCGTTGAGAACGAGCCTAAAGAAGACGCCGGCGAAGAAGTGTACGGCAGCTTTCGCGGGCTCGGCGCTGGCCAGCTCGGCACCGGCGGGGCGTCCAGGAAGCGTGCGGCAGCTACTGCCGAACGGTAGGCATCGTCCGAGGGCACGGCCGCCGGCGGAAGGGCCGCCACAGGCACGGTGTCGCCGCGCCGCTGCGTGTCCGCCGATAGAGACAGGCCGCGCTCGAACTTGCTCACCGCCGCCGTGGGGTTTTCCGGGCCGTACAGTATCTGATGCCACTGTTCGACCTCCCGCTTGAGTCGCTGCATCTCGTCCTCCTGGATTGTCGACTGCAAGGCCAGCTCCTGCTCTCGCCGTTTCTTCCGCTCGAGAATCTTCTGTTGGTAGTAGTCCCTGGTCTCCCGCCACGACGAGTAGAGCTCGAAGAGAGGAAGGAACAGGTCGAGCTGCGTCGCGAGAAGGTCGAGCTCGTTGAGGTAGAGCAGCACGTGAAGGATCTTGTTGCCATAGGGCAGGTGGGTGCTGGAGACGTAGCGAATTCTGCTTTCGATCTGCTTGCAGATGCTGGTGTACTTCCGGGCGCACTCGAGAGCCTTGGCCGTGTCGCCCATGCCCCAGTAGACCTCTGCTCGCATGCTGGCGCAGCACAGCAGTACCGTGAGACTGAAGCCCGCCGGCAGCGCTGCAACGTTAAAAAAACAAGGTACGCAAGTCAGTCTGTTTGTCCTGCTCAGCGAGTCGTCTGAAAGCCGGGCGCGTACTGTCTTTGAGGATGGACGTCTCCAGGGTCGAGAACTGGCTGTTGAGGAAGGTGAGGGCCGCTTCGGTGTTGTGGAACGACGAGTCCGACGGCTTGGCGCCTCCGGGCAGACCCAGGCCGCCGGCCATTCGCATCGGGTAGGACATCTTGCTCTCCAGGACGCGGGCGGCCATTTCCTGCTGGATCGAGTCGGGATGGGCGATGTCGCTCATCACCTGCCGGGCTTCGTTCAGCGCCTTGCCGCGCGTGCCCGCGCCCGACCGGTCGAGCGCGATGAGCGCCCGCACGAAGAGCTGCAGCACGGCTTCGATGCCCGAGAAGTTGTTGTAGTTCGATTTCTTGACCAGCGAGGCGTGGTAGGTGTTCTTGCTCTTGTCCTTGGCGCCGCCCATGCCGCCGCCTGCCTTGACCGCCGCGTGATCGGCCTCCTCGTTGTTATATACAATGGAGTAGATTCGCGTGTTGTCGAAGGCGGATGGACCCGAGGCGTATTTACAGTACTCGGAGAGCCACCGCTTTCGCTCGAGCGGCGATGTCGAGGGGAGGAAGTAGAGGTCGGCCAGGCACCGCGTGTAGACGTCCGAGCTGTAGGCGCCGAGCTGCCGGCAGATACTCATCGCCATCGTCATGAAGTAGCACGCCTTGTTGAGGAGACATCAGCAGAGAACGTCAACGTACGTCAACAATCATGCCTGGCACTATTAATAATAGAGGGCCGGGAGAGGGTCACACCTGGTCCACGTCGCCCACGGCAAAGGCAAAGTAGCGCAGGCCGACGAGTGCCTCCGCCACGTTGTAGTCGCTGGAGTCGAACATGCTGCTCACCTCGTTTCTCGCCAGCTGAAAGTAGTGCCTCGCCTTCTCTTCGTTGCCCGTCACCAACGAGCCTTGGGCGACACAACAAGCCGCGAGTCAGCGATGCAAGGTTAGATTGCACTTTCCGACGAAGCGAGCTCGTTTTGGCCAACTGTGGTACCCAGAGCCAGGGCGGTGTGCACGTTGAGGGACAGAGCGCTGGCCTCGACCTCCCAGTTACGCGGCTCGTAGAGGACCAGCCGCACGTTGTCTTCGTTCACGGCCGAGGGGTGGAGAGGAGAGAAAGCCCATGCCTACGCGCAGTGAGGGGAGGGATCAAGGAGTGCGTCAGGCGCAACTGCTGCAGTACACACGCACAAGTGGGCGTGCAAGAAATGAAGCGGCTGTGTGCGTACGTTTTCCTGGAACTCCTCCAGCATGTGGCGCGTGATGGACCAGTGCAAGAGGTGCGAATCCTGCCGTCCCACACGCACCCGCCTGCTCCGGGGCACTTGCGCGAGGACCAGCTCGGGGATGTTCTTCTCTTCAGCTTCTTCCTCCTGTCGTGGATGCGGGAGTCCCGTTTGTGGATGGATCCCACACGCCTGAGGTCAGTGCATGCGAGACGACACACCGCGCACGTGTTGGTGACCATGCTCCTCATGATCTCGGTATGTTGTGGTTGCTGTTCACCCTCACTGGGGTGCGGGATCTCTCGCAGTAGGTGGTGACGCAAGTGTGAGGGTGTGGTGGTACCTCGGCCTTGTCCTTGCCCTTGTCGGTAGAGGAGGTGGAGAAGGCGACGAGGGCACCTGAAGAGGCGGCTTGGTTGTGGTGGGGCCGAATCTCCAGCACTTGTTCTTCTTGTTGTCGCTCCTCCTGCAGGCGCTTGCTGTGGTCGTGCAGCGCGACCAGCTGGGCCAGCAGCATCTCGCGCCTCCTCTCCTTTTCTCGCTTCTCCTGGATGCGTCGTTCGTACTTGGTCAAGTTGGGCTCCAATCTGTTCATCAATCGAACCGGTTCGAGGATCTGCTCGCCCTTCTGCAGCTTCTCGCCCAGCCCCGTCCCGAGCGGATGAAGCTCGAACATCTCGGACAGTGGCAAGAAGTACTCCTCTTGATTGGCGTCCCGCAGCTCCTCTGTCGTTGCCAGTCGCCTCGCCTCCGCGATGATATCCTCGAGATTGACCACCCCTTCCTCTTCCCCCTCTTCTTTCCTGGCACCGACAACGCCAGTCGGGATCGGATTTGATTGCGCCGGTCGCGACACGGCCTCATCTAGACTTGCGCCGCTTCCTCGTCTCTTCTCCCCCTGAGCTGCCGATCCATCCGTCGCATTCTCTGCACTCAATTTCCAAGAGAAGAACAATCCATCTTCGGTCGCCTTACTTCTACCCCTCTTCCGCGACGCAGGTGCTGTGGTTACTGCGTTGGGGTTCATCGCTCCTGCCGTGGCAGGATTGAGAAGAACGCTAACCTTGAACCAAATAGCGCTCAGCAGCGGTTTGCGTCCTGGCTTCAGTCGCTCCTTCTTCGTGTCCTTCTTCGCCTCGCCTCTTGCTGCTGCCTGCCCGTCAGGGTAAGGGCACAGCTAGGCACCGGGAGACCATCTCACCCCAACACGTGCTGAGAATGTGAGAATTACCTCCATCTCCCCCTCCCTTTTCAGAGCACTGGGCCGGAAGCGCGTCAGGGAGATTGACCTCTCAGCGAAAGAGGCTTCAACTTTCATACTGATGACCGGTGATCGCCACTGCTCGAACCAGCCAAGATCCGAGGTGACACAAACGGCCTGACTGGAGCGGTCCACACCTTTACGCGCAAGCCACCTCAACCGCACCAGTGGCTGCGCCCAAAATATTGTTGTTGACCAAACCGAAATCGGAAAGTCTGGCGACTGGGGCGCAGGCAACTACGTGAGACGGAACAAGTGTCACTCCCTCGCTTCTCGGCCGGCCTCAGCTAGTGGTGGTGTTGATCAGTACCTGCGTGTCGCGCCAGAGGGCACCAGCAGCCGAGCGCGCGGGTTGGTGGGAGGAAGCGCCAGGCTTGGCAGTGGTGGCGGCAATGACGCCGCGCGAGGAGATCAGAGGCGACACCGGCCCGTCCCACTCGACGGTGAACTTGGCCGCCGCCATGCCGAAAGGAATCGCCGCCTCGGCGTCGCCCGCCGCGCGCGCCAGGAGAGCCCACACCGTGCCACCCACGAAGCAATCGCCTGGTGGCGCAGTTGAGGGTCAGCACCTGTTGCCACAAGAGACGCAATGGATGGATCATGGTAGGTACCGGCGCCGGTAACGTGCACAACAGCCCGCGACGGGTCGGGGCGGAAGTGGTGCGCGTCGAGGTGGCCGTCTTCTTGGCCGAGCCGGAAGAGTACGGCTCCGTCGGGACCCATGGTCACCAGCACATTCTTGACTCCCGCGTGGAGCAGCTTTGACGCATTCCGCACGACCGTGTCCATGTCTCGAGCCGAGTCTAGATTCGGGTGGCGAGAGTGAGTGTGCAGCCCAAGTGGCACGGGTGGATGCAAGAAGGAATGACTGGTTGGGTACCCATGGCCGAGCCGTCAAGAGCCGCCGCCATGGCGTTGAGCTCCTCCACGTTAGGCGAGATGTAGGTCAGGTGAGAAGTGACACCGGCTTGGGCGGGCAGCAGGCTCTTGACAACGGACGTGGGCTCAAACCACACTGGAGGGGGAAGCCATCAACGAACGCCGATTCAGTGATGAGCGAGACTAGCACAGCTCAGCACAGTCTGAGGGAAGGAAGGAGGAGAGGAAGGTAAACCCTCGGTGTCGCTCGCAGCGCACGTAGTGACGAGCGCTCGCATCGTTTCGACGGAGATGTTGCCGTCCACCACGACCATGGCCGCTTCCTCGATCTCCTTGCGGAACTTGAGCACCTGCAAGATGGAAGAAAGAAGCGGAATTGGTAGGGCGTGATCGTGAGCGTGAGGCACCCGGCGAGACTGCACCTGCTCGGGCGTGATGGTCTTGAAAATGTGCATGCCGGCCACGGCGTGCATCAACTCGCCGTCCGCCTGCATGGTGGCCGAATAGATCCCCGTGCTCTCGCTGCCCGAGAAGGAGATGCCCTGCGTGGGCTGGCGTAGAAGAGAGGGAGTGCGTGTGTCAACAAGACGCTGCTAGGGACTGGGTTCAAGCTGACGGAGGGCCGGTACCATGCCCATCTTGTCGGCCCACTTGATGTAGGCGTGCCCGAGCTCGTCATCGCCCACGGAGGAGATGAGCAGGGGAGGCAGCGACAAACGGGTCATGCACTCCGCGATGTTTCTGGGATCGATCGATCACCAAAGGTGAGTGATGGCAATTCAAGCCCTACCTGGGCGCGTCACGGCAAGATTGTGGGACAGGAGTCAGGGGACGCACCTTCCCACGCCGCCCCACTGATGGGTGATGATGCCCGGGTTGGAGGTGCCCTCGATGAAGGCCTGCCCCTTGTAGGGCCGGGCCGAGATGTCCATGGCTATGCACGAACAAGATGCAGTCAGTCGGCCGCTCCCGCACACGGTTGATCAAGAGCCCCGCGCTGTTGCGTACCTACACCGCCCACGACCACAGGCCTGCCTGTCTTCCTCTTCTTCGGCTTCTTGCTCCCGCCTGCGTCCTGGACCGAGAAAGAACGTTAGAATGGGGAAGAGAAGAGAAGAGAGATGCGTTGCAAAGCCGGGTGCTGATTTATTGGTTGGTTATTGATTGATGCACCAGGCGTGTCCGCTTTGTTCTATCTCTCAAGAGTTTGTCTGGTGCGCTCTTCGTGATGTGGGTGTGCTTACTTGGTACCCACCTTTTCTTGGGCTCGGATGACGGAGAGCGCGGAGGCGATCTGTGCCGCCACCTTGGCATTCTGCTTGATCAGGCAGATGTCTGCAGCAACAAGAACACGCCGAAGAGGTGTGTGCGAGACCCTTGAGTTCTCATATCTCAACCAGGGACATGTTCGCAGCCAACGGCAGACGTACTCGACTTGAGTGACTCGCCCCCGGTGAGCTCGTTGACCCTCTGCAGAAGGAAAGGAGTGACATCGTTGCCGTGTACGCCCCGTTCGCTGCGGGGGGGGGGAGGTAGAGAGCAAACAGTGTGCAATGCGTGAGCTGACGAGGAAACAAAAGCTTATGTGCAGGTGTGCGTACTCGGCTTCCTTGATAGCCTGCTGAATGGCCTTTTCGACCTGCGATGCCTCGGCAGCATCCTCCTTCCTGATGGGAACACCGAACACCACTCCGCTATCTAACCGCAAAGCCTTGCCGCTATCTTTTGTACGCAAGCGAAGAAAGCAGGGCAAAGTACGGTTAGCCACTTGAAGCGGAGCGCTGGATCGAGAAAGAGGGAACGTACGAATGAGCCTAGCGCACTGCTCGGGAGTGTCCAAGCGGCTGTTATGGGTAAGGGAGGGTCAACATGAGGCAGAAGGTGAGCAGGAGTGGTGAGCCTTACCAGGAGGTCTTGTGACCACTGTGAGGAGTAAAGAAGGCGGGGAACTCGTCGGTGCCGTAGCCCACGACAGCTACTCCTTGCGTTTCCTGAAGAGACCCATCAGTCAGAACGAGCTGGCCTTCTTGTTGTCCGCTTTTTTTTTCGTTCATGAACGTACCAAGAACTCCAGGGTGCGCCCGATGTCCAGAAGCGACTTGGCCCCGGCGCAAACCACAGCGATCGGCGTGCGGCCGAGCTCGGTCAGGTCAGCGCTCACATCCATCGCTGTTCGGCGTGGAAGAGCAAAGGAAAGAAACTGAATTGAGCACGTGCTGCTCACAGTGCCAAGCGAGCTTCGGAGGATGCAACGTACTGATCTCTCCACCCCTGTGGACACCACCGATGCCGCCGGTGGCAAAGACAGAGATGCCGACGAGGTTGGCAATGTAGGAGGTTCCCGATACAGTAGTGGCTCCGTTCAACTTACCGGCCACGATCGCCGCCAGATCCCTGCGCGAGGTCTTGTGCACCTGCTTGCCCGCACGCGCGAGCTTCTCCAACCCCTCCGGACTCAAGCCTTTGGCGCGAGGAGTCCAACGTAAGGCGGCGTCCAGCTGCGCGGAGGAGAGGAAGGAGGAAGGAGGCGAGCGTACCGACATGGATCACTCCGTCCAGGATGGCGATGGTGGCAGGGATAGCACCATTATCGCGCACCACGCGCTCAACATCGCGTGCCGTCTCAAGGTTCTGGGGGAAGGGCATCCCTTTGATGTAGAAATTCAGGAGATCAGTAAAAATTAAGCAACGAAGGGGAGTGCATTCGAAGAGGTACCATGAGAGATAATGGTGGACTCAAGAGCGACTACGGGCCGGTTGGCAGCCAGGGCCTGGGCGACTTCGGGCAAAAGAACGAGGGGGAGCCTGGGCCTCGCGATTTTCTGACCTTTCGTGGGGGCAGCATCTACTTCACCTTGGTGCTCGGTGGTGAGGTGTCCATTGAGGGTGTGCAAACGATGAACCGCCCTGTGTTGCATGTTGGTCAGATCGTCCAACGAAGTAAAACAATCGAACTTTATTTCGTTACGCCAGCAAACTTTCACAATTTTTTCGAAACATCACGAAACGTTTTCATTTTGGCGGGAAGGTCCGGCAAAAAGGCGCGAAACCGCACAGTGCGAACAAGTGGCTTGAACAGCAACAGCAACTAAAGATCGGAAGATGTCAACCAAGAAGGGCACGCGATTGGCAAAGGGGCAAGCTCCCCCGGCAGCGACCAAGGTGTCCAGCACTCGTTCATCAAAGGCGCGAGGAAAGAGGGCGAGAGATGAATCGGATGAGGAGGAGGAGACTTCCTTCAGCAGCGACAGCAGCGAGCACAAGGAAGTGGTCGAAGAGCCAAAGTTGAAGATGGCCAAGATCACTGGATCGAGTTCTGCGGCCAAGAGGAAGGCGCCAACAACTCCTCCGCCTTCGAAAACGAAGAAGAACGAGACGAAGCGCGCAGCACCGAAGAGAAGAGATGAGAGCGAAGGCGAGGACGACAGCGAAGGAGATAGCGACGTTGACGTGAGGAACAAGAACAAAAGGCAGAAGAAGGCTGCGCCAACAAAGGCGAAGGATGGGAAGAAGAAGAAGGCGAACGAGGACGACGAAGAGGAGCAGCAAGTCGCCAAGCCAAAAACAAGGGCCAGAACCCAGCCAAAGAGGCTTGAGAAGGAAGAGGAAGGAGAGAAAGAGGAAGAGGAAGAGGACGATGAACAGGCAGTGCCGAAGACGCCCCAGATCGAGCGGGCCAAGGCCATCTGCATGTCGGCCAAGCGACATCTCGCACGACCACTCGATGAGACTGCGGCTGTCGATCTGACGGTGGTGCCCCAGACCCCTCGCATATCGAAGCTGCGCGGCAGCGAGGTGGTGGCCAAGAGCGACTACGATGAGCTGCTCGAGCGATTCAACCAATTGAAGGGCCTCCGGACCACCAAGGCCGAAAAGATGTACCAGAAGCACCTGGCGACCACCGAAGCCAGAGAAAAGGGTACCAACCCCCTTCGTTCAATTCATCCTTTCCTCTTTCATTTTGACCGATTTCATCTTCACCTGCTGCAGCAACTGCCAAATTCATCGAGAATCTGAAGATCGAGAACAAGCGCCTACACGAGCAGCTGACCTCGTCGGCGGCGAAGCAGGAGAAGAAGGACAGAGAGTCCAAGAACGAGCGAGTGGAGGAGGAGGCCAAACACCAGCAAGCCGACAAGCAACAGCTGGAGCGGGCCAACGCGACACTACAGTTCCTCCGACAACTCACCCGCATCGACGCCAAGCCTCACCCCGAGGAGGGTGCCACTGCATTCTTGTGCTCGTGCAAGAACCCCAACGACAAGCGAGGTACAGTGCTGCAGCTTCTTCTACTTCTTCGTGAGTCTCAGGCGAACGCGCAGTGTCCTCACCTTCATGCCCTTCCTCTCGTCCACAGCGCTCGCGTTTGTGCTGACCATGACCGAAGACGCCGTGGAGTACAAGCCCATCGAGATTGTACGCCTCCCGCCACTCACCGTCGTCTGTAGTTCTCGCACGAACAACTGACCGGACTTCACTTCTTTCCCTCGGGGCAGGGCAAGCAGCCGAACTGGGAGATCAACGAGATGTTCGTCAAGGAGATCTACTTCAGCCCACAGTTTGCGCCGATCTTCCTCTCCAAGCTGCTGGCCACCGTCTACGGCACCAAGAAGGCGGCCAAGTGAAACCACGCCAACGGCGGCGGTACTAACAATAATAATGGATGATCTTCACGGTGCATGGTCATGGAGTGGCTGATCGGCCGCTCGCCCTATGTGTCTCATGATTAGTCACGGGTGCATGCATGTGGGAGGTGCGAGGAGGAGTCAGGAGAGTGGGTTCAATGCTCCGCTTTATAGTGCACTATCGTGAACTGGTCCTTGTAGAGGGAATCGCTGTCCACCAGGTCCTCCGTCTGAGCAATGAACGGCGGGAGGAGTGAGCTGTCGTACGAACGCAAGGCTGAGTTGGACGGGTGGTCGGGACGCACCTTCACCACCTTGAGCTGACACGCCTGCGCACAGTCCAAGAACTGCTGCTGCACCGCCTTGCGTCGGTGCTGATAGGCGACGTAGATCTCTGTCGTTCGTTCAAGTAGGCGCGGGGGGGGGGAGGTTAGAGAATGCGTCGGACGGGCATTAGGGGCGGAAAAAACACAGGTGCGCACCAGTGTCGGGACGAGCCAGGGCGGCGATGGTCTTGGCCAAGATCTCCACCAGGTCTTCATCGTAGATGCAGTCGCTGCAGATGATGACATCCACGTCCTCCTTGCTGATCGATGGCGTCTCTCCCCTGCCAAGCGCAGGGCACCGAGCGTGTTAGCAAGTTGAGTCGATCTGAGAGGAACTACGGACTGCGGCAGGAGGTATACCAGTCGAGCTCACGCACGGCGCATTCCACGTTGTTGGCCTTGGCATTGTAGGCCAGCAGTGGAAGGGCCGGTCGCTGATCGGTCAGCGTCACCTTCGCTCCTGCGGTCAGCACGATTTTAGTATTTTAAAAACATTATTAAAATATTAAAATATTAAAATAAAAATGCGAAAGCAAATGGAAGTCGGTCGTTACCGAGCTGGGCCACAAAGATGCCCACAAGGCCTGTGCCGGAGCCGACCTCGACGACCTTCTTGCCCTGAAAGTGGTGCTCCGGGAAATCTTCGAAATGTTTGCACAACACCGGAGCCTGATCGCTGCAAATGCTCAGACCAAACTGACCTGGCAGAAACGCAACTCACACCAAAGGGGAATGTACCGCGCCCCTGCATGCATGTACAAGATGAGAGAGCCGACCAAATTGAACTCGAATTCGTAAAATCGATTTTGCGATGAAAATTACCAGATGTTGGCCCAATGCGGCACGATGTCATCAGTCACCGCGTGCTCGTAGATCACGACAGAGGTATCCCTGAACTTGTGTTCCGTGTGCTTCAATTCTTCGCCTTCCATCTTGCGCGATTATGATTTTAATAATAATAAAAAAGAAAAGCTGGGGGACTCTGGCTGTGTGTCTGGGTGAAGGCGAGTAGTGTTGGATGAAGGCAGCAGACAGGGGAGAGAGACAAGTGAGATTACTGGGTGGGGCTGGAGAGGAGGAAGAGGTCATCGATGGCCTGTTC
>CDFN01052056.1:0-11507 GCA_000826445.1 Acanthamoeba quina | reverse complement strand
ACCCCAAACACGATCACAGCTCAAGTGGGAGGCGATGCTTCGCCACATCTCCACCTCCAGAAACAGACGAGCAGAGCGACACGAGCGAACAACCAACCACCACGCACCCATTGGGGGATGAAACAAGACCCGGGGAGTGCGGGCTCTCTTCTTCTTCTTCGTTGTTGTCGTCCGTCAGGATGACTGGCCACTTGCTCGCGCTTAGCCCTCCCACATCCTCTGCGTGGAGAACCACGCGTCGGTGCCCCAGTGCATGTTGTTGTGGGGCACTTCGTCTGCCGACGTGCCATCCCCATCGTGCGGCCGCCTTTGTTGTTGGTCCTTGTCCCTCGACGGTCGCTTGTTGGTCCGCTTCTTCTTCCTCCGCTTGGGCAGCTGCCGCCTGGTGACCTCGCCCGAGGGCAGCAGCTCTTCGCCCGCCTCCTCGTCCTCGTCCTTTTCGCCGTAGACGTGTCGCTTGATCCAAGCGATTGTCGACGACAGATCGATCTCCTTCGCCTTTTCCTCGAGCACGGGGAGCAGCGCGGGGTTGTCCATGGCGATGGCTTCCTCGAGCTGCGGGTCGAGCCTGTGAAAGTTTTCGCCCAGCAGGGTAGCCGAGAGCTGCACGCGCGCGAGCGCCACAGGGCCGTGAGTGTTGGGGTGTGCAGGGCTCACAATGAACAGTGTTGGGGTTCGTTCGTTCGGTCCTACCTGCGTGGCGTTCACCTGCGCGGTGTACAGCATCATTTCAGAGAGCCAAGGCGCCCACTGGAGCACGCCCCAGTCGTGGTCGTTGTTGGTCTCCAGGAATCGCGCGATGTACCCGGTGCCAATCGACAGCACGTGGACCTAGTAGAGGTCATGGTTAGTGGCGCGAAAGCGGCTCCAGAAGCCGGCTGGGGGACCACCAACCTTGGCCGGAGTCTTGGGCGTGCCGACTGTGTCCGGGCTCAGGACGGTGGTGATGGCCGCCAGCGAGGGGTTGTTCGACACTATAGCGCCGTCCACATGGCACCGATGTGAAGGGAAAAATGTGGGGGCTGTCGCACGGCGCGCACGTTAGCGACCGCAAGAGAATAGAGACACAGGGGAGGTGCATGAAGCGTACCGGCAGCAGAGGCGAGAACGAGATCCATGACCAACGAATCGCTGTCCACCTTCAGGAGGGGCGAACGGTTGTCTCTGCTCTGCTTGTTGATCGGGGCGCTGCGCCTGGTGGGAGCACTGCCGTCGCTGATGGGAGAGGGCTCGCGCAAATCGGAGTTGCTCACCGAAACGTCGCTTTTCTGCCGGGGCAGGTGCAAGCTGTGCATGCTTCCAGAGAGGCCTTTGCTGCTGGACGGCTTGATGAGGGTCCTGGGTGTCGGGCGGCGCCCGTGACTGCCCATTCCAGCCACCGCGTCGACTGGCGCCTGGCCCGGTCGTCGAATCTCGTTCACCGGTTCCGTGTCGGCGTCGGCGTCGGCGTCAGAGTCGTCAGCCTTGGTCCCAGCTCGGTACGTCGACGACCCTCCTCGGGGCTGCTCCTCGGCAGGTCGAGGGCCTCGCGCGGTGGCTGCTCGCTCCCTGGAATTACCGCAAGGAGCGGAGTTGCGGGGGGACTGCAGCTGCAGGTGAGCGACGTCCTTGGACCCAGTCGCGGTCCCCTTGCTTCCTCCGCTGTGATGTCGGTGGTGGCGGAGGCGCGGCTGCGGTGGGCGAGACACCACATGTGCCTGTGCGCCGCTGGGCTCGGTGGCCTCCTCAGCAGCAGCCACATCGTCGTCGGATACCTTGTCGGGGCTTGCCTCCTTGGCCTTGCCCTCGCTCAGCGGTCCGTCATGGCCCTCCGTCTCGCTAGAGTTCGATTCCAGCTTCTCGCGATGCGGCTCCACCTTTGCATCACCGCCGCCCGTGTCGGCTCTCCAACGGGGCGCTTCGGGCATGTCCTTGCCTTTCACGTTCCTCCGCTTTCGCCCCTTGGCCTCCTTGCCGTCCTCCTCCTGCCGCCTCTCCGCCGATGCTATCATGTCCTCGGCCGCGTTGCGTCTCTCCTGTCCGACCTTGTTTTCGCTTCGAGCGCGCCCGAGTTTCGCATTGATGCGTCGGCTCAAGGTGGACGACTCAGAGGGCGCTGGTGTGTCGGCGCTCGAGTTCTTACTGTTGGTGCCACTGGGTGGCGACCGCACCGTGTCTTCGCTCGATGCCTGCATGTTCCGCCCGTCTTCCTCTTCCTCCTCCTCGTCGCTGGTCGTCGCGTCCTTCTTCACTTTAGGCAAGTTGTGATAGACGCGCGGGCTCCACGACCTGTTTCATGAAATTGATGAGGAATGGGGTCGTTCCACGCGCAAGGTCGGGACAGCTGACCTGTTGGTGCCTTGCTTGTGGTTGTCGAGCAGGAACGACGATATTAACAGATTGCGTGGGCAGGTGTCCAGAGTTGCGCCTGGGTGAAGCGACAGAACCAAAAGTAAAGGATCAGCACTGACGAGGAGGTAGGGTGCCGGCATGTAGTGGTCGTTACCCCTGAGCGATTCCTCGAGTATGATCTTGAGGTTGACCATGGAGTACTTGGCCTGACGAAGCGGGTAGCCGTGGAACTGTCGCACATTGCGGGGCATGAAGAAGAGGGGACCCAGTGAAAGGAGCATCTTCTGCATGTACACGGGCGACCTGTCGTCGTTCACAACAGAAGCGGAGTGAGCCAACTCGAAGCCCCATCACGACAGGGACTACATACCTCCCTGTGGCCAGCGCCGACGCCACAATACTGCCGGCCGACACGCCGGCGAAGAGGTCCACACGCTCCATCAGGTCGGGGAAGATTTCGACCAACCGCACCAACAGAGTGGTGAGGACGATTCCCCTGAAGTGACGCACGAACGAGCGGACGGATCAGCTGTGTTGGCGCCACGTGGCCCTCGGTTGGTGTGAGTAAGACGCACCTGAGGCCGCCGCCATCCAAGCTGAGGATGAAGAAGTCCTTGTTGCTCTTGAGCTCGGCCTTTTCCGCGGCGGCCGCGTCCATGCCGAGTTTCTTGTTCTTGGTGAAGCAGGTGTTGCCCAAGGGCGTCTTGCCCATCTCCATCATCGCACGCTCGTGCACGTCGCGCATCTCATTTCGCAGCTTGGTCGTCTCCTTGGTCTCCTGTAGGTCATAGCGGTGGAGTGAAAAGTATTAGAGTTTTGTGCGAGAAGGCTGCCGAGGTTGTGCGGTGGCACCTCAATCGTCGATTTTCGCAGGTAGTGCTCGCTCGGCGCAGAGTCGTCACCGACCGAATCGAGGAAGCGATTGGCCGTAGGCCGGTCGGCGACCGCTTCGGGCGGTGCTGACACTGTCGAAGACAAAAGAATGAGCTGCTGCTAGAAATCGCTCTCTGCTCAAGGACGACATGCACGTACTTCCACCCGAGGCGGGGCTTGGAGCGGCCACTCCGCCATTGTAGGCTGGGTCGAATTCCGGATGCGAAGGGGTCCTTCGATGGATCGGCACTAGCGTGGTTTCCCTGGCTAAGAACGGCAACGCACACGCGATTAGACAAGGAGTTGTTTCAGATTGTTACGATTCCGTGTTCGTTAGAATCGTAGTAGTGTACACTAGGAAAACTACCTTCTGACCGCCTACGCGTATTCGAGGCGCCTCGCTTGATTTTGTACTTGGTGTTGGTAGCTACCGCCTGAACAACATCAATCGTCAAATTGGGCTGCATTCTGATTGTTACACACAACCCTCGCATGGGTGGGACGTCCAGGCTTACCTTGGCTGAGTCGACTTCGTCCAACAGAGTGCGGTTGTGAGTGACGAGATTGTTGAGTCCCTTTTGGGCTATGATGTGAGTAGCCATGGCCACCAGAACGTCTCTGCGGTGTTCGCGTGGATGCATTAGGTCTCGCTCGTATAACAGTCACCGAGGCTAAAGAGTTCAAGTGTCGCTGTTGCTGTACTTTGACGGCGTAATGAACGAGTAGAGGAGCTCGTCCTGCTTGAGCAGGCTCAGCTTGAGCTTGGATTGTCGGATCTTGGACAGGTAGGGCGACTTGTCCCATTCCTCCTTCTTTTTCTTGGTCTGCAGCTTATGCTGCTCCTTCTCCGTGAGGATGCCGCGCCTCAGGTTGGTCAGCGTGGTGAGCGGGACCAGGTTCTGCGTTCAGTTTTGAGAGTATGATCAGCAGCCACAGAGCACACGTTTTTGAGCCGACCGTGGCGTACCGCGGCGCCGGGCTTGAGCCACTCGAAGTTGTCGCGGTCGGCAACGCAGTAAAACCTGTCCCACACGTCCTTTTGCTTGACCCACAGGAAGCCGGCCATCTCTTTGAGCTGGTTGACGTCCTGAAGTCAGCAACCGACACCAGCGCAACATCACACGCACAGCGAATCGAATCGCTCTCGGTGCAAAGAGGAAGGCGTACTCCGTCGTCGGTCTCGCCCTGTGCGAAGAACTGCTTCCAGGCCATCATCTGCTGCGGAGCCCTCGCAGCTAACTCGAGCTTCTCCCAGTTGGCCATCTCCGTGCCCTCGACGTCGAACCATTCACCCATATCGATGGTGAAATCGTGGTGCTCTCCTTCGCTGTCCGTGCTGTGAATCACCACCCTCTCCGGGTGGTCCTTGCTCTCTTCATCCCGCGCGTGGTGTCCGTTTTCGTCTTCGTGGCCCCCTCGGATCGGCTCGGTACGGTCGCCGTGGTGCTGAAGATCGTGCGTGCCGTTGCTCTTCTCCTTGCCCTTGCCCTTCTTCTTGTCCCGTTTGCTGGCGTGGTTGTCGTCCTCCCGAGACGATGAGGCATGCGACGCGTCTCCCTCGCTCGTGCTCCGATCTCGCGAGTGCTGGTCGTCCTTTAACCCGTTGTCTCGGTTCTTGCTGCCGCCAGCGACTGGCAGGGGGTCGCCAGCAATCGTGCTCCCCCGCTTTCTCTCGATCTTCATGCGCTCCTTCTCTTCCTTCTCTTTGGCCTTGGCGCGCTCCTTCTCGGCCTTCTCGCGTTTCTTCTCCTCCTTTTTGTGCGCCTTCTCTCGCTCCTTCTCCTCCTTCTCCTTGTGCTTCTTATCGGGGTCGGCGTGGTCCGGCTGCGGCGGCGGAGTGTAGAGCTCCAGCACCCACCCCTCTTGCTTGCCGAACAGCACGCGCGGCGTGTTCTTGGTCAGCATCCGCCGATTCTTGAACTTCTTGGGCAGCGCCATCGATCCCTGAGGATGACAAAGCCTTGTGTGAGAATGGACGGCCGCGCCATAAGGGAAGGAGGAGGGCGCATAAGCAGAACCTGACACTGAAGCGGACAGCTGATGATGCAGCCCATTGAGACTTCCATCAGAACAGGCTCCGCGCCTCGCTTACCGCACAGGCCCACCACTGCCCGAGGCTGCTCGCCGACCCACCACACCATACGTCAACGTGAGACACGGTCGACCCTATCATGCTCTGCGCAGAGTGTGGGGAGGTCACCTCGATGAGTCCGGGGGCATCGTCCTTCTTCCTTTTGTGGTGTCCACGCCCTAGGTGGGTCATCTTCTCGACGCCCGAGAACATGATCTTGTGGGCCATGTCTTTGCCCTTCTTGATCTTCACGACGAACGAGTTGTCGTGGTGAAGCTGGTGCCGGCCTTTCTCGCCGCCGTTCTCCTTGCTTTCCTTGCCCTCTTTGCTCTCTGCCGACGTGGTCAGGCTTCTTCTCGAGCGCTTCGGGCTGCTGTTGGAAGATGAGAGATCGCTCGAATCGGCGTCGTCAGCGGCTCCCAGGAGGTCGAGGAAGATGTTGACCTCCTCCATCTCTTGCGGGATCTCTTCCCACGATGGTTCCTCCCCTTCTTCGCCTTCTTCATCCGTGTCCGCGCCGAAGGCCCGCTCTATGAGTCCCCACAACTGCTTAACCTCCGTCTGACCCGCATCGAGAGTCTTCTGACCGAGTTTGCCGATCGGGCTCGCCACCGTCGTTCGGAAGAAACTGGAGCCTCTGTCCCGCACCTTCCGCATGTTTTCCATCCCCAAATGCTCGCTCTAAATCTTCGAAATCTTACGATTTACACTCAGCAATTCTATTCTTCTACGTCCATCAATCTCCCTCTCGTCGCATCATTCGTGAGCAAACGCGTTTTTGTAGAGGGTCCGATTTCGAGCTTTGTTCGTTACACGGGGGTACGTGTCGACAGAAAATAAGAGGTACTTTTTTGGGCCACGTCCCCGCCCCCGCCCCCTTGAAAGATTAGCGGTGCAGTGGTGATGGGGCTTGAACGGCGCGGTGCTGTTGACGTTGTGTGGAGAGAGAAGTTGCATGTCTTGCTCAATGGTCGTTGATGATGACCGACCTCTTTCGTCGGTGGAAGGAGGAAAACTTCTTGAGCAGACTGGCCTTCTTCACCACCGGTCGCGACTCATCTGGCGTGTGTGGGTTTGTGTCGCGCACGTTAGCGAGGCACACCAAGCGCCGCACAACAGTCGCGAGGTGTGGGCGTGTACTTTCGAAGGAGTTGCGCTTCTCGGCCACGGCGGGTGTAGATCCGCTATTATTCGAGGAGAGAGACGCGATGCTGTCGCTCGACTGCTTTCCGCCTTCGTCGCCGCTTTCGCGGTCTGTGAGCTGGGTCACCAGGTGGCTGATCTCCTTGGCCTGCACCACATAAGACGGGGGTGATGTGAGCTTATCGTCGCGCTGGTGCTGAGTCGCGGGCACAACACACCTCATCGGTCTCGTAGGTGTGATTGATGAGCGCAGAGGTGGATCTGCTCTCCACGAAGAACCGGAACGATTGCTCGTCTTCGTTGACGGACCATCGGAGGACCTGCTCCCACTTGAGATCCTCTACCACTTCCTGCAGGCCAGAAGAAAGCCGGTCAGAAAAGGCCAAGAGGCTGCATGAAAAGAGAAGAAGCTTGCAAACCTCGGTGAACGGTTTGACAACGCGGATGCCAGCCGTGTGGAACACCACGACGAGGTTTTCTTTCTCCTTCTCCTTGGGCCAGTAGCGCTGTTGTGCAGAATGAAAATCGGTTAGATGAGATCCAGAATATTAGGACAAGCGGTCGGCGCTAGCTACCTTGGCAGTAAAACAATTCAGGCCTGACCAACAACGACAGCACGGTGGTTGAGAGTGGGAAGGGGCGTGAGTGTGAGCGTACGTAAGAGATTGAGAAGAGGGGGGCGCATACACACCTTTTGTTGCCGGGGTGTTTCCGAACGCTGTGGATGGAGTGGTCTGGCTGGTCTGGCTCGACGTGAGGGCTGGTTTGCCGTAGCTCACACTCGATGGCCTTTCCGCGCGCATGTGCGACGTGGTACTTACCGTCGGCTTCTCGAAGTGGGCGTGTGGAGCGCCCGCCGTTGTGTTTTCTTCGGGCGCGTGTGATACCGCACTCGTTGTTGGCCCTTGCGAGACTCTGCGAGTAGCTGGCTTCTCTTCGGACGCCTGTGAAACCACACTCGCTGTTGGCCCTTGCGAGACTCTGCGGGTGGCTGGCTTCTCTTCGGACGCGTGTGAACCCGAACTGGCTGTTGGCCCTTGCGAGACTCTGCGGGTGGTTGGCTTCTCTTCGGGTACGTGCGCAGGCGAAGCTACACTCGGCGTTGGTGCGGATGACGAAGAGAGAGACAAAGGCGTCGGCGTGGGAGCAGGAGGTGCGGGAGTAGATGTGGTTGGGATGGTTGAGATGACAGAGGCGGAATGGGACAGAGGACGGACAGGCGCCGAGTTTTGGTGGTTCTCTGCAGGATCTGACGGCACCAGTGGGGCCAGCGCTGGGCGCTCTCGGCTGTGCCGCCGGTGTTGCTCTCCTTCCACCTCCACGCTGAATCGCTGCTTGGGCAGCTTCTGTTCCGTCGCCGTCGTGCCGTTCTCTTCCCTGGCTCTCACCGCGGCCTTGGCCAGGGCATCCTGCAGGGCAGTCAAAAGAGAAGCGAGTCAGAACATGGGGAGGCTTTTGATTTGGTGAAGAGCAAGCCGTGTACCTCCATGTCGCCTCTCAGCAAGTTGAGTTGCGACTTGTACCGCCTGGCCTCGTCTCTCTCCTGCTTGAGAGCCTTCTCCAACTGCTTCACTTTGGCACGCAGTTCCTTCACCTACGGATGATGGGGAACAATGCAACGTGAGCGTGCGGAGGAGGTCCGAGAGTGCTTAAGCTGTGGGTCGTGGCGCACCTCGGCCAGTATCTTCTGTTGGCTGGCCAGCTCACCCTCGGCCTTGGCACGCAGTGCAATGCTCTCCCTCATGGGGGCCAGGAGGTCGTACTTGGCGCCTGGCTTGACGCTGCTCGGCATGGCTGGACCACCAATGCCGGGAATGGGTGGTTCCCTGGCTGCAGTCGTCGTAGTCGTTTCTCGCGCCGTCATGTCGCGTGCCATCGACGACTGGGCCACCTCTCTCGACTTTCGCCACTCCTTGGCGTACGACTCCCGGTTTATCGGGTCGCTGGGTCGCACGATCAGGCTGCCGCCTACTGGCGGCGCCCCACCAGAGTGATTCTTCCGCCACACGAGTCTACGGCTGTTCTCGTCCTCCCCAGTTGTTGGCTCGTTGGCCGACACTTCTCGCAGCTTCATGTCGTTCGCATCGCTAACGAAGTTGTTGGTGCTAGTGCTCACGTAGTGCGCGGAGCCGGGCCTCGCGTGCTTCTGGGTGTTGATGTCCTTCACGATACGCTCGAGGGCCGTCTCTGTTTTACTCCCAGCGGCGAGGTCACGCTTGACGCTCGAGGGCAGGTCCGCGGCGAGCATGCTTCGTCTCTTTTCGGGGTCGTACTTGGAACTGCCGGCCGAGGGCATGGCCGGTCCCGATATGACGTCGCCGCCCCTCGTTGGAATGGCTCGGAAGCCGCTGCTGTCGCTGTCCTCCTTCTCGCCCTTCTCCTTCCAGCTCTTCCCCACGCTGTTGTATCGTGACCGCTCGTCGATGCCCCCCTTCGCTCCGTTCGATGGCTTCGGTCGTTCCTCCTTCCGCTCGCCTCGCAAATCATCACCGCTCTTGGTCCGATCGTAGCCCTTGGGCCGATCTTCTCGCTTGTTCTTCCCCTCGTCGCCTCTTCGCTCGTCGTCCCTGCCCCTGTCATCTCCTCCGCCGCTCTTGGCTTTGGGGTCGCTCCCACTGTCCCTCAAGGGGTGATGGGTGCGGTCTCCCCCTTTCACTCTTTTGTTCGTGGGCGAGTTGTCTCTTTCCTTGCCCGGGTGCTCTTTATCTCTATCTTTCTCCATCTTCTCCCTCTCCCTTTCTCGATCCCTTATGCTCGACATCGCGGTACCGTACTGCTGTTGGTTGCGGTCCGCCGAACACCAAGCCTGGGCGTCTTCTTCCCGCGTTTGCCTGGCCACCCAACGCGTTTTAGCGACACAACTTTCTTAAACCAGTCACTAGAGCACGTCACTTACCTTTCCCGGCCACCGCAACACACCCAACGGCCAACCGAGGCAACAACGAACGTTGGGTGGAAGAAACTCCGAGCCGGAAAGGAAAGAAGGACCGAATCCGATCGAGGCGAAGAGCTCGTCTCGTGACCGCTTTAGTGTAGGTTCCAGTCCATCGCCATCGCATCCTCCTCGAACAGGGAGATGTTGGCCAGATCATCTTCGACCCCGAGTTGGCTGAACGGGTTGGGCGGGGCGGTGAAGGCGAGTGGAGCGGGAGGGAAAGGCTGCCGCTGGCGCAGAGTGCTGGGAGTCGTCTGATGGCAGAAGGGAGAAGCGGAAGTCGACGCGGACGCGGAGGTTCGAACAGGCGAAACAGGGAGAGAAGCACTTTCTCTCTCCTGCTCGCTGGAGCGATCCAAACGGGAAGATGGTCCATGGCGAACGAGTCGAGAGAAGACCACCTCCGCCACCGGAAGTTCCAAAACGAGCAGCTGCAGCACCAGAGGAATCAGCACTGTATCCGCGAGGCAACCACGGAGAGGGGAGCAAGCCAGTACCAGCAGGACGGAACAGAGATTGAGCACCAGGCAGACTCCATCCAAGGCCACTCTCTCGCTCTTCATGTCGAGTAGCGGGATCGCTTGCAGGCAGCACAGAAAGAGCTGCAAGGCCGGATGGATCAGCACTTGAATGACAAATTCAAGAGAAGTGGCGAAGGGCGCACCTCGACGAACAGCTGAGGTGTGTGCTTGTGGGGCAGTAGAGCCCCTTTCGGGCGACAGGCAGCAAGCATCAGGTCGAGCGGGAATAGAGAGAGCGCCAAATAGCAGAGCGTATCCTTGAGCAAGAAGGGGCAGCGAAGGAGCACTAAAAGGCATCTTTCGACCAGCAGCTCCTCGCCCACGCCCTCCTCGTCACTTTCCGCATAGATCTTCG
The DNA here is from genome assembly GCA_000826445.1 of Acanthamoeba quina. Lineage (NCBI taxonomy): Eukaryota > Discosea > Longamoebia > Acanthamoebidae > Acanthamoeba > Acanthamoeba quina. The sequence continues at coordinate 1,278 of CDFN01052056.1, read as the reverse complement.
CGTAGAGTCGTTCTGGTAGATGGGCAAAAGTGGAAGAGAACAAAGCGCAGAGGTGTGGACTACCAGAGCATAGGATATGGTACCCGCAAAAACAGCCAACAACAGTACCAACGAAAGAACTCTGTAGACTTGCAGGCTTTTGTTGAATGATCGAAACATCTGCTTGCTCGTACGCATCTGGAGGGGGCACAGCAAGAGCTCTTGAGGGTAGGTTACAATGAAGTGAGGAGAGCGTTGGTCGCACCTTGCGAATGTTGTTCTTGGCAGATTCGGCTATGCGCTTGGCGATCGACATGTGCTCTATCACTTTGTGCTTTCGCTCCAGCTCTGCAGCAACGCCCGCGGCACATTGGCTACAAAGTGCGTAGACCCTGTCCAGGTGCCTCTTGAGCACTTCAAGTTCCTTGTCCTCACTCCTCTGCTCGGCGTGCAGGGAAGACAGTGTCAGTGGAATTGGGACAAGGAGGCTTCGGTGCTGTGTTGTACCTCATCTTTTGGAACAAAGGAGGAGAGTTGCTGGAGCCACAAGGTTTGGTTGATCTGGCACCGCTCGCCTGCAGGTGGAAGAACGAGGAGATGAGAAAGGGCGCAGAGAGGACGGCACAGACAGCAGGATACGAACACAAGACGTTCTGCGGCGATACTGTCTCTCGTGTGGTCGAGAAGTAGAACGCGCTCGGATTGACCACTTCTGCGTAAAGGGCTCATTGAACGTGAGTGGATGGCACTCTTTGATTACACTGCACAAGTGCAAGCGCACCTCGAGGAGGGATACGGCAGTTGAGGGTCTCGTCGTACATCTCACGAGGTACGGTGCGGTAATCTCCTTCCTGATGGCCATCTCGTCAGCTGAAACCCAAACAGCTTGCTCGTTGTGACGTGGCGCGCCAGTCCAGGAGGTCGTACCTCATTGAAGCCAACATTGAGGGCATCACAGCTGCTGCAGGTCCAGCTGTCTTTTTGTAGCTCCAGCACCGTCTGGGTGCATCCGCAGTAGAAGCACCCAACCTTGATGGGCCGAATTGCTCCTCCGTGCGACTTTGTCTGTGCTCTGTCCCTGCACAGCCGAATCAGCCATTACTAATCACACAAATTGCGATTTCTCGAGGATGCGTACGCTCTCCATTTGCGCAGGCAGCTCAAGGCAAAGGCGGCGAAGAGACAGAACACCGCGACAAGGAGGCTGTGGAAATGAGAGAACGTAAACGCGTGGGCATCTTCAGGATCGAAGTTGAAACGCGATTCATCCGGGCAGAATCGGAGGTCGTCATCCATCGC
>CDFN01052055.1:0-11516 GCA_000826445.1 Acanthamoeba quina | reverse complement strand
ACCCCAAACACGATCACAGCTCAAGTGGGAGGCGATGCTTCGCCACATCTCCACCTCCAGAAACAGACGAGCAGAGCGACACGAGCGAACAACCAACCACCACGCACCCATTGGGGGATGAAACAAGACCCGGGGAGTGCGGGCTCTCTTCTTCTTCTTCGTTGTTGTCGTCCGTCAGGATGACTGGCCACTTGCTCGCGCTTAGCCCTCCCACATCCTCTGCGTGGAGAACCACGCGTCGGTGCCCCAGTGCATGTTGTTGTGGGGCACTTCGTCTGCCGACGTGCCATCCCCATCGTGCGGCCGCCTTTGTTGTTGGTCCTTGTCCCTCGACGGTCGCTTGTTGGTCCGCTTCTTCTTCCTCCGCTTGGGCAGCTGCCGCCTGGTGACCTCGCCCGAGGGCAGCAGCTCTTCGCCCGCCTCCTCGTCCTCGTCCTTTTCGCCGTAGACGTGTCGCTTGATCCAAGCGATTGTCGACGACAGATCGATCTCCTTCGCCTTTTCCTCGAGCACGGGGAGCAGCGCGGGGTTGTCCATGGCGATGGCTTCCTCGAGCTGCGGGTCGAGCCTGTGAAAGTTTTCGCCCAGCAGGGTAGCCGAGAGCTGCACGCGCGCGAGCGCCACAGGGCCGTGAGTGTTGGGGTGTGCAGGGCTCACAATGAACAGTGTTGGGGTTCGTTCGTTCGGTCCTACCTGCGTGGCGTTCACCTGCGCGGTGTACAGCATCATTTCAGAGAGCCAAGGCGCCCACTGGAGCACGCCCCAGTCGTGGTCGTTGTTGGTCTCCAGGAATCGCGCGATGTACCCGGTGCCAATCGACAGCACGTGGACCTAGTAGAGGTCATGGTTAGTGGCGCGAAAGCGGCTCCAGAAGCCGGCTGGGGGACCACCAACCTTGGCCGGAGTCTTGGGCGTGCCGACTGTGTCCGGGCTCAGGACGGTGGTGATGGCCGCCAGCGAGGGGTTGTTCGACACTATAGCGCCGTCCACATGGCACCGATGTGAAGGGAAAAATGTGGGGGCTGTCGCACGGCGCGCACGTTAGCGACCGCAAGAGAATAGAGACACAGGGGAGGTGCATGAAGCGTACCGGCAGCAGAGGCGAGAACGAGATCCATGACCAACGAATCGCTGTCCACCTTCAGGAGGGGCGAACGGTTGTCTCTGCTCTGCTTGTTGATCGGGGCGCTGCGCCTGGTGGGAGCACTGCCGTCGCTGATGGGAGAGGGCTCGCGCAAATCGGAGTTGCTCACCGAAACGTCGCTTTTCTGCCGGGGCAGGTGCAAGCTGTGCATGCTTCCAGAGAGGCCTTTGCTGCTGGACGGCTTGATGAGGGTCCTGGGTGTCGGGCGGCGCCCGTGACTGCCCATTCCAGCCACCGCGTCGACTGGCGCCTGGCCCGGTCGTCGAATCTCGTTCACCGGTTCCGTGTCGGCGTCGGCGTCGGCGTCAGAGTCGTCAGCCTTGGTCCCAGCTCGGTACGTCGACGACCCTCCTCGGGGCTGCTCCTCGGCAGGTCGAGGGCCTCGCGCGGTGGCTGCTCGCTCCCTGGAATTACCGCAAGGAGCGGAGTTGCGGGGGGACTGCAGCTGCAGGTGAGCGACGTCCTTGGACCCAGTCGCGGTCCCCTTGCTTCCTCCGCTGTGATGTCGGTGGTGGCGGAGGCGCGGCTGCGGTGGGCGAGACACCACATGTGCCTGTGCGCCGCTGGGCTCGGTGGCCTCCTCAGCAGCAGCCACATCGTCGTCGGATACCTTGTCGGGGCTTGCCTCCTTGGCCTTGCCCTCGCTCAGCGGTCCGTCATGGCCCTCCGTCTCGCTAGAGTTCGATTCCAGCTTCTCGCGATGCGGCTCCACCTTTGCATCACCGCCGCCCGTGTCGGCTCTCCAACGGGGCGCTTCGGGCATGTCCTTGCCTTTCACGTTCCTCCGCTTTCGCCCCTTGGCCTCCTTGCCGTCCTCCTCCTGCCGCCTCTCCGCCGATGCTATCATGTCCTCGGCCGCGTTGCGTCTCTCCTGTCCGACCTTGTTTTCGCTTCGAGCGCGCCCGAGTTTCGCATTGATGCGTCGGCTCAAGGTGGACGACTCAGAGGGCGCTGGTGTGTCGGCGCTCGAGTTCTTACTGTTGGTGCCACTGGGTGGCGACCGCACCGTGTCTTCGCTCGATGCCTGCATGTTCCGCCCGTCTTCCTCTTCCTCCTCCTCGTCGCTGGTCGTCGCGTCCTTCTTCACTTTAGGCAAGTTGTGATAGACGCGCGGGCTCCACGACCTGTTTCATGAAATTGATGAGGAATGGGGTCGTTCCACGCGCAAGGTCGGGACAGCTGACCTGTTGGTGCCTTGCTTGTGGTTGTCGAGCAGGAACGACGATATTAACAGATTGCGTGGGCAGGTGTCCAGAGTTGCGCCTGGGTGAAGCGACAGAACCAAAAGTAAAGGATCAGCACTGACGAGGAGGTAGGGTGCCGGCATGTAGTGGTCGTTACCCCTGAGCGATTCCTCGAGTATGATCTTGAGGTTGACCATGGAGTACTTGGCCTGACGAAGCGGGTAGCCGTGGAACTGTCGCACATTGCGGGGCATGAAGAAGAGGGGACCCAGTGAAAGGAGCATCTTCTGCATGTACACGGGCGACCTGTCGTCGTTCACAACAGAAGCGGAGTGAGCCAACTCGAAGCCCCATCACGACAGGGACTACATACCTCCCTGTGGCCAGCGCCGACGCCACAATACTGCCGGCCGACACGCCGGCGAAGAGGTCCACACGCTCCATCAGGTCGGGGAAGATTTCGACCAACCGCACCAACAGAGTGGTGAGGACGATTCCCCTGAAGTGACGCACGAACGAGCGGACGGATCAGCTGTGTTGGCGCCACGTGGCCCTCGGTTGGTGTGAGTAAGACGCACCTGAGGCCGCCGCCATCCAAGCTGAGGATGAAGAAGTCCTTGTTGCTCTTGAGCTCGGCCTTTTCCGCGGCGGCCGCGTCCATGCCGAGTTTCTTGTTCTTGGTGAAGCAGGTGTTGCCCAAGGGCGTCTTGCCCATCTCCATCATCGCACGCTCGTGCACGTCGCGCATCTCATTTCGCAGCTTGGTCGTCTCCTTGGTCTCCTGTAGGTCATAGCGGTGGAGTGAAAAGTATTAGAGTTTTGTGCGAGAAGGCTGCCGAGGTTGTGCGGTGGCACCTCAATCGTCGATTTTCGCAGGTAGTGCTCGCTCGGCGCAGAGTCGTCACCGACCGAATCGAGGAAGCGATTGGCCGTAGGCCGGTCGGCGACCGCTTCGGGCGGTGCTGACACTGTCGAAGACAAAAGAATGAGCTGCTGCTAGAAATCGCTCTCTGCTCAAGGACGACATGCACGTACTTCCACCCGAGGCGGGGCTTGGAGCGGCCACTCCGCCATTGTAGGCTGGGTCGAATTCCGGATGCGAAGGGGTCCTTCGATGGATCGGCACTAGCGTGGTTTCCCTGGCTAAGAACGGCAACGCACACGCGATTAGACAAGGAGTTGTTTCAGATTGTTACGATTCCGTGTTCGTTAGAATCGTAGTAGTGTACACTAGGAAAACTACCTTCTGACCGCCTACGCGTATTCGAGGCGCCTCGCTTGATTTTGTACTTGGTGTTGGTAGCTACCGCCTGAACAACATCAATCGTCAAATTGGGCTGCATTCTGATTGTTACACACAACCCTCGCATGGGTGGGACGTCCAGGCTTACCTTGGCTGAGTCGACTTCGTCCAACAGAGTGCGGTTGTGAGTGACGAGATTGTTGAGTCCCTTTTGGGCTATGATGTGAGTAGCCATGGCCACCAGAACGTCTCTGCGGTGTTCGCGTGGATGCATTAGGTCTCGCTCGTATAACAGTCACCGAGGCTAAAGAGTTCAAGTGTCGCTGTTGCTGTACTTTGACGGCGTAATGAACGAGTAGAGGAGCTCGTCCTGCTTGAGCAGGCTCAGCTTGAGCTTGGATTGTCGGATCTTGGACAGGTAGGGCGACTTGTCCCATTCCTCCTTCTTTTTCTTGGTCTGCAGCTTATGCTGCTCCTTCTCCGTGAGGATGCCGCGCCTCAGGTTGGTCAGCGTGGTGAGCGGGACCAGGTTCTGCGTTCAGTTTTGAGAGTATGATCAGCAGCCACAGAGCACACGTTTTTGAGCCGACCGTGGCGTACCGCGGCGCCGGGCTTGAGCCACTCGAAGTTGTCGCGGTCGGCAACGCAGTAAAACCTGTCCCACACGTCCTTTTGCTTGACCCACAGGAAGCCGGCCATCTCTTTGAGCTGGTTGACGTCCTGAAGTCAGCAACCGACACCAGCGCAACATCACACGCACAGCGAATCGAATCGCTCTCGGTGCAAAGAGGAAGGCGTACTCCGTCGTCGGTCTCGCCCTGTGCGAAGAACTGCTTCCAGGCCATCATCTGCTGCGGAGCCCTCGCAGCTAACTCGAGCTTCTCCCAGTTGGCCATCTCCGTGCCCTCGACGTCGAACCATTCACCCATATCGATGGTGAAATCGTGGTGCTCTCCTTCGCTGTCCGTGCTGTGAATCACCACCCTCTCCGGGTGGTCCTTGCTCTCTTCATCCCGCGCGTGGTGTCCGTTTTCGTCTTCGTGGCCCCCTCGGATCGGCTCGGTACGGTCGCCGTGGTGCTGAAGATCGTGCGTGCCGTTGCTCTTCTCCTTGCCCTTGCCCTTCTTCTTGTCCCGTTTGCTGGCGTGGTTGTCGTCCTCCCGAGACGATGAGGCATGCGACGCGTCTCCCTCGCTCGTGCTCCGATCTCGCGAGTGCTGGTCGTCCTTTAACCCGTTGTCTCGGTTCTTGCTGCCGCCAGCGACTGGCAGGGGGTCGCCAGCAATCGTGCTCCCCCGCTTTCTCTCGATCTTCATGCGCTCCTTCTCTTCCTTCTCTTTGGCCTTGGCGCGCTCCTTCTCGGCCTTCTCGCGTTTCTTCTCCTCCTTTTTGTGCGCCTTCTCTCGCTCCTTCTCCTCCTTCTCCTTGTGCTTCTTATCGGGGTCGGCGTGGTCCGGCTGCGGCGGCGGAGTGTAGAGCTCCAGCACCCACCCCTCTTGCTTGCCGAACAGCACGCGCGGCGTGTTCTTGGTCAGCATCCGCCGATTCTTGAACTTCTTGGGCAGCGCCATCGATCCCTGAGGATGACAAAGCCTTGTGTGAGAATGGACGGCCGCGCCATAAGGGAAGGAGGAGGGCGCATAAGCAGAACCTGACACTGAAGCGGACAGCTGATGATGCAGCCCATTGAGACTTCCATCAGAACAGGCTCCGCGCCTCGCTTACCGCACAGGCCCACCACTGCCCGAGGCTGCTCGCCGACCCACCACACCATACGTCAACGTGAGACACGGTCGACCCTATCATGCTCTGCGCAGAGTGTGGGGAGGTCACCTCGATGAGTCCGGGGGCATCGTCCTTCTTCCTTTTGTGGTGTCCACGCCCTAGGTGGGTCATCTTCTCGACGCCCGAGAACATGATCTTGTGGGCCATGTCTTTGCCCTTCTTGATCTTCACGACGAACGAGTTGTCGTGGTGAAGCTGGTGCCGGCCTTTCTCGCCGCCGTTCTCCTTGCTTTCCTTGCCCTCTTTGCTCTCTGCCGACGTGGTCAGGCTTCTTCTCGAGCGCTTCGGGCTGCTGTTGGAAGATGAGAGATCGCTCGAATCGGCGTCGTCAGCGGCTCCCAGGAGGTCGAGGAAGATGTTGACCTCCTCCATCTCTTGCGGGATCTCTTCCCACGATGGTTCCTCCCCTTCTTCGCCTTCTTCATCCGTGTCCGCGCCGAAGGCCCGCTCTATGAGTCCCCACAACTGCTTAACCTCCGTCTGACCCGCATCGAGAGTCTTCTGACCGAGTTTGCCGATCGGGCTCGCCACCGTCGTTCGGAAGAAACTGGAGCCTCTGTCCCGCACCTTCCGCATGTTTTCCATCCCCAAATGCTCGCTCTAAATCTTCGAAATCTTACGATTTACACTCAGCAATTCTATTCTTCTACGTCCATCAATCTCCCTCTCGTCGCATCATTCGTGAGCAAACGCGTTTTTGTAGAGGGTCCGATTTCGAGCTTTGTTCGTTACACGGGGGTACGTGTCGACAGAAAATAAGAGGTACTTTTTTGGGCCACGTCCCCGCCCCCGCCCCCTTGAAAGATTAGCGGTGCAGTGGTGATGGGGCTTGAACGGCGCGGTGCTGTTGACGTTGTGTGGAGAGAGAAGTTGCATGTCTTGCTCAATGGTCGTTGATGATGACCGACCTCTTTCGTCGGTGGAAGGAGGAAAACTTCTTGAGCAGACTGGCCTTCTTCACCACCGGTCGCGACTCATCTGGCGTGTGTGGGTTTGTGTCGCGCACGTTAGCGAGGCACACCAAGCGCCGCACAACAGTCGCGAGGTGTGGGCGTGTACTTTCGAAGGAGTTGCGCTTCTCGGCCACGGCGGGTGTAGATCCGCTATTATTCGAGGAGAGAGACGCGATGCTGTCGCTCGACTGCTTTCCGCCTTCGTCGCCGCTTTCGCGGTCTGTGAGCTGGGTCACCAGGTGGCTGATCTCCTTGGCCTGCACCACATAAGACGGGGGTGATGTGAGCTTATCGTCGCGCTGGTGCTGAGTCGCGGGCACAACACACCTCATCGGTCTCGTAGGTGTGATTGATGAGCGCAGAGGTGGATCTGCTCTCCACGAAGAACCGGAACGATTGCTCGTCTTCGTTGACGGACCATCGGAGGACCTGCTCCCACTTGAGATCCTCTACCACTTCCTGCAGGCCAGAAGAAAGCCGGTCAGAAAAGGCCAAGAGGCTGCATGAAAAGAGAAGAAGCTTGCAAACCTCGGTGAACGGTTTGACAACGCGGATGCCAGCCGTGTGGAACACCACGACGAGGTTTTCTTTCTCCTTCTCCTTGGGCCAGTAGCGCTGTTGTGCAGAATGAAAATCGGTTAGATGAGATCCAGAATATTAGGACAAGCGGTCGGCGCTAGCTACCTTGGCAGTAAAACAATTCAGGCCTGACCAACAACGACAGCACGGTGGTTGAGAGTGGGAAGGGGCGTGAGTGTGAGCGTACGTAAGAGATTGAGAAGAGGGGGGCGCATACACACCTTTTGTTGCCGGGGTGTTTCCGAACGCTGTGGATGGAGTGGTCTGGCTGGTCTGGCTCGACGTGAGGGCTGGTTTGCCGTAGCTCACACTCGATGGCCTTTCCGCGCGCATGTGCGACGTGGTACTTACCGTCGGCTTCTCGAAGTGGGCGTGTGGAGCGCCCGCCGTTGTGTTTTCTTCGGGCGCGTGTGATACCGCACTCGTTGTTGGCCCTTGCGAGACTCTGCGAGTAGCTGGCTTCTCTTCGGACGCCTGTGAAACCACACTCGCTGTTGGCCCTTGCGAGACTCTGCGGGTGGCTGGCTTCTCTTCGGACGCGTGTGAACCCGAACTGGCTGTTGGCCCTTGCGAGACTCTGCGGGTGGTTGGCTTCTCTTCGGGTACGTGCGCAGGCGAAGCTACACTCGGCGTTGGTGCGGATGACGAAGAGAGAGACAAAGGCGTCGGCGTGGGAGCAGGAGGTGCGGGAGTAGATGTGGTTGGGATGGTTGAGATGACAGAGGCGGAATGGGACAGAGGACGGACAGGCGCCGAGTTTTGGTGGTTCTCTGCAGGATCTGACGGCACCAGTGGGGCCAGCGCTGGGCGCTCTCGGCTGTGCCGCCGGTGTTGCTCTCCTTCCACCTCCACGCTGAATCGCTGCTTGGGCAGCTTCTGTTCCGTCGCCGTCGTGCCGTTCTCTTCCCTGGCTCTCACCGCGGCCTTGGCCAGGGCATCCTGCAGGGCAGTCAAAAGAGAAGCGAGTCAGAACATGGGGAGGCTTTTGATTTGGTGAAGAGCAAGCCGTGTACCTCCATGTCGCCTCTCAGCAAGTTGAGTTGCGACTTGTACCGCCTGGCCTCGTCTCTCTCCTGCTTGAGAGCCTTCTCCAACTGCTTCACTTTGGCACGCAGTTCCTTCACCTACGGATGATGGGGAACAATGCAACGTGAGCGTGCGGAGGAGGTCCGAGAGTGCTTAAGCTGTGGGTCGTGGCGCACCTCGGCCAGTATCTTCTGTTGGCTGGCCAGCTCACCCTCGGCCTTGGCACGCAGTGCAATGCTCTCCCTCATGGGGGCCAGGAGGTCGTACTTGGCGCCTGGCTTGACGCTGCTCGGCATGGCTGGACCACCAATGCCGGGAATGGGTGGTTCCCTGGCTGCAGTCGTCGTAGTCGTTTCTCGCGCCGTCATGTCGCGTGCCATCGACGACTGGGCCACCTCTCTCGACTTTCGCCACTCCTTGGCGTACGACTCCCGGTTTATCGGGTCGCTGGGTCGCACGATCAGGCTGCCGCCTACTGGCGGCGCCCCACCAGAGTGATTCTTCCGCCACACGAGTCTACGGCTGTTCTCGTCCTCCCCAGTTGTTGGCTCGTTGGCCGACACTTCTCGCAGCTTCATGTCGTTCGCATCGCTAACGAAGTTGTTGGTGCTAGTGCTCACGTAGTGCGCGGAGCCGGGCCTCGCGTGCTTCTGGGTGTTGATGTCCTTCACGATACGCTCGAGGGCCGTCTCTGTTTTACTCCCAGCGGCGAGGTCACGCTTGACGCTCGAGGGCAGGTCCGCGGCGAGCATGCTTCGTCTCTTTTCGGGGTCGTACTTGGAACTGCCGGCCGAGGGCATGGCCGGTCCCGATATGACGTCGCCGCCCCTCGTTGGAATGGCTCGGAAGCCGCTGCTGTCGCTGTCCTCCTTCTCGCCCTTCTCCTTCCAGCTCTTCCCCACGCTGTTGTATCGTGACCGCTCGTCGATGCCCCCCTTCGCTCCGTTCGATGGCTTCGGTCGTTCCTCCTTCCGCTCGCCTCGCAAATCATCACCGCTCTTGGTCCGATCGTAGCCCTTGGGCCGATCTTCTCGCTTGTTCTTCCCCTCGTCGCCTCTTCGCTCGTCGTCCCTGCCCCTGTCATCTCCTCCGCCGCTCTTGGCTTTGGGGTCGCTCCCACTGTCCCTCAAGGGGTGATGGGTGCGGTCTCCCCCTTTCACTCTTTTGTTCGTGGGCGAGTTGTCTCTTTCCTTGCCCGGGTGCTCTTTATCTCTATCTTTCTCCATCTTCTCCCTCTCCCTTTCTCGATCCCTTATGCTCGACATCGCGGTACCGTACTGCTGTTGGTTGCGGTCCGCCGAACACCAAGCCTGGGCGTCTTCTTCCCGCGTTTACCCAAAGCGACACAACTTTCTTAAACCAGTTCCTAGAGCACGTCACTTACCTTTCCCGGCCACCGCAACAGACCCAACGGCCAACCGAGGCAACAACGAACGTTGAAGAGAGTGCAGCACCCAGTTTCTTCCACGTCTGGGTGGAAGAAACTCCGAGCTGGAAAGGAAAGAAGGACCGAAGGCGAAGAGCTCGTCTCGTGGCCGCTTTAGTGTAGGTTCCAGTCCATCGCCATCGCATCCTCCTCGAACAGGGAGATGTTGGCCAGATCATCTTCGACCCCGAGTTGGCTGAACGGGTTGGGCGGGGCGGTGAAGGCGAGTGGAGCGGGAGGGAAAGGCTGCCGCTGGCGCAGAGTGCTGGGAGTCGTCTGATGGCAGAAGGGAGAAGCGGAAGTCGACGCGGACGCGGAGGTTCGAACAGGCGAAACAGGGAGAGAAGCACTTTCTCTCTCCTGCTCGCTGGAGCGATCCAAACGGGAAGATGGTCCATGGCGAACGAGTCGAGAGAAGACCACCTCCGCCACCGGAAGTTCCAAAACGAGCAGCTGCAGCACCAGAGGAATCAGCACTGTATCCGCGAGGCAACCACGGAGAGGGGAGCAAGCCAGTACCAGCAGGACGGAACAGAGATTGAGCACCAGGCAGACTCCATCCAAGGCCACTCTCTCGCTCTTCATGTCGAGTAGCGGGATCGCTTGCAGGCAGCACAGAAAGAGCTGCAAGGCCGGATGGATCAGCACTTGAATGACAAATTCAAGAGAAGTGGCGAAGGGCGCACCTCGACGAACAGCTGAGGTGTGTGCTTGTGGGGCAGTAGAGCCCCTTTCGGGCGACAGGCAGCAAGCATCAGGTCGAGCGGGAATAGAGAGAGCGCCAAATAGCAGAGCGTATCCTTGAGCAAGAAGGGGCAGCGAAGGAGCACTAAAAGGCATCTTTCGACCAGCAGCTCCTCGCCCACGCCCTCCTCGTCACTTTCCGCATAGATCTTCGCGTAGAGTCGTTCTGGTAGATGGGCAAAAGTGGAAGAGAACAAAGCGCAGAGGTGTGGACTACCAGAGCATAGGATATGGTACCCGCAAAAACAGCCAACAACAGTACCAACGAAAGAACTCTGTAGACTTGCAGGCTTTTGTTGAATGATCGAAACATCTGCTTGCTCGTACGCATCTGGAGGGGGCACAGCAAGAGCTCTTGAGGGTAGGTTACAATGAAGTGAGGAGAGCGTTGGTCGCACCTTGCGAATGTTGTTCTTGGCAGATTCGGCTATGCGCTTGGCGATCGACATGTGCTCTATCACTTTGTGCTTTCGCTCCAGCTCTGCAGCAACGCCCGCGGCACATTGGCTACAAAGTGCGTAGACCCTGTCCAGGTGCCTCTTGAGCACTTCAAGTTCCTTGTCCTCACTCCTCTGCTCGGCGTGCAGGGAAGACAGTGTCAGTGGAATTGGGACAAGGAGGCTTCGGTGCTGTGTTGTACCTCATCTTTTGGAACAAAGGAGGAGAGTTGCTGGAGCCACAAGGTTTGGTTGATCTGGCACCGCTCGCCTGCAGGTGGAAGAACGAGGAGATGAGAAAGGGCGCAGAGAGGACGGCACAGACAGCAGGATACGAACACAAGACGTTCTGCGGCGATACTGTCTCTCGTGTGGTCGAGAAGTAGAACGCGCTCGGATTGACCACTTCTGCGTAAAGGGCTCATTGAACGTGAGTGGATGGCACTCTTTGATTACACTGCACAAGTGCAAGCGCACCTCGAGGAGGGATACGGCAGTTGAGGGTCTCGTCGTACATCTCACGAGGTACGGTGCGGTAATCTCCTTCCTGATGGCCATCTCGTCAGCTGAAACCCAAACAGCTTGCTCGTTGTGACGTGGCGCGCCAGTCCAGGAGGTCGTACCTCATTGAAGCCAACATTGAGGGCATCACAGCTGCTGCAGGTCCAGCTGTCTTTTTGTAGCTCCAGCACCGTCTGGGTGCATCCGCAGTAGAAGCACCCAACCTTGATGGGCCGAATTGCTCCTCCGTGCGACTTTGTCTGTGCTCTGTCCCTGCACAGCCGAATCAGCCATTACTAATCACACAAATTGCGATTTCTCGAGGATGCGTACGCTCTCCATTTGCGCAGGCAGCTCAAGGCAAAGGCGGCGAAGAGACAGAACACCGCGACAAGGAGGCTGTGGAAATGAGAGAACGTAAACGCGTGGGCATCTTCAGGATCGAAGTTGAAACGCGATTCATCCGGGCAGAATCGGAGGTCGTCATCCATCGC
>CDFN01051986.1:0-13072 GCA_000826445.1 Acanthamoeba quina | reverse complement strand
CACACACCTGTGTAGATATAGTCCAGGAAGCTGGCAAAGGCTTCGGGCGTGGGCTGCACGGAACCGATGACGACGGCCATTTGGCGCGTGTGGAGGTCGCCGCCCTTCATCGTGCTTCGCAGCGCGCCCTGGAAGAAGCCCGTGCGCGCCAACAGCATCACCAGATGCGCGCCCAGCGGTTTGCCTGCAGGCGAACAACAATGAGACCATCATGCGCGTTGCGCGTTGCGCGTGCGGTGGTGCGTGCGGTGGTGCGTGTGTGCGTACCGCGGACGTAGAAGGTGAAGTCCCAGGTGGTCTCGTCGCGTCGCAGCCGAGCCAGATCGTCGGCGAGCTTGCTCGGTGGGATCTCCACGGGCCTGGCCGCCGCGGCCGCCTGGTACTTGGAGGACTTGGTGGTGGTGAACTGCTGGTAGAGGCGCATGATCTCCACCAGCAGCGCCGGACCCACGGTCTCGAAGGCCTGCTGCACGATCACGTCCTGGTAGTGCCGCAGGACGAACATGATGCTGAACTCCTTGACTACGGCGCTCACCACGCCGCCCTTGTCGCTCTGCACCAGCTTGAGCACCGCGATCACGTTGTCCAGCGACACCGACGATCTGTCACACCACACACACACGCCACACCCCGAGTGAGGAGAACCAGGGCCTCGGATGCCGCCCAGGTGTGCGAGTAAGGTGGCGGCGTACATGATGTAGCGTTCGCAGAGGCGGACGAAGCGGTCGAGGCGGAAGCGCGTGGCGAGGGCCAGCAGCTCGAACAGCTGTGAGAGCGTCATCTTCGGGGAGAACCGCACCTCGTCGGTGTAGATAAAGTAGAGGATCTCGCGGAAGGCCTGGGCCGAGGGCACATCGGAGAGCTCGACCTCGACCGGCGCCAAGGTCGACGACGAAGCGGGGAACGACGAGGACGACGAAGGAGGCGACGATGAGGTGGACGACTCGTCCTTCTTGGCCTTGCCTTTGCCCTTGCCCTGCCGCTTCTGCTTCTTGCCGCCGCCGGTGCTGCTTCCACCCTCGGCGCTTGGTTGCTGCTGCTCCTGGGTCGCTAGCTCATAGAGCGGTGGACACCTGGCGTCCAAACACGTTCGTCATCATGGTGCGTCGTATGTCGTGTGCGGTGGTGCGTGTGCGATGGTGCGTGTGCGTGCGGTTGCGGTGGTGTGTGTGACGGTATGTACCGGACTTGCAGGATGAGGCTGTGAGCGGTGATGGGCTCCTTTTCTATGAGAAAGGTCACGTCGGCCAGCTCGCCCTTTTCGAGGAACGCGCCCATGTCATCACTCAGCGTACACGGCGGATCCACGGCCGCTGTTGTTTCATTCGGCGTCATCAGAACTCTGCTCATGCGCGTGCGTAGTGCGTGTCGCGTATGTCGAACGTTTCATGTGTGTGTTGTGTACCAAAGGTGAAGCTGTAGAGGTCCAACGGATGGGCGTCTGGTGGCGCGCCGCCAAAGATGTACATCACCGTGTCCACCACCTGATTGTCATCGTGAGCGGGTGAGCGCTGGGTACTTTCCGCGAAGAGCGAAAGCGAAAGCGAAGGAGAAAGACGAGAGCGAGATTGAGGAGGGGGGAGGGCACGCACCACAGCCGTATGGTAGCAGCGCGAGAAGGGCGTCGGGCCGGTGGTTCGGATCAGGACCCACTCCTTCTTCTGGATGTTGAGCCGATACAGATCGTTGCAGAAATTGTTTGCCGCCGTGCCTACACGCGGCCATGTTGTCAGTTTTCGCGTTGCGCGTTGCGTGCGTGTGCGGTGGTGCGTGTGGTGTCGTGCCTAGCTAGTCGGTACCTCCAAATATGTACATGTGGTCCTGGTTGCAGACGCTGGTGTGCCCGAGCCGCTTCGAGGGCGCATCGCCAGAGCACTCGATCTGCGACCAAGTGCGCGACGCTATGCGTTGAGGACGCACACTGTGTGAGCAACGACACACAACGTGTCGACGAATAGCACGACACACGACCTCACCACCTCGCGTAGTACAACACGACATGCCAAACAGTGGTGCGAACACTGAGTTTAGTACCAAAATTGTATTCATAGAGGTCGGCGTTGGTGGCGACTCCCGAATGACCGGCGAAGACGAGCATCGAGCCCTCGATCACGACGGCCGACGCGTTGCAGCGGCTCGTGGGCGCCTTCCCCGTGCTCTCCACCGCCTCCCACTCTCGCTTACCTAACACGTCAGGGTCGAGCGGAGCCAGCTTACGTCAGCAGCCACCTCAACACCATTACCACTACCGGCCTGGGGAGGGAGTGGGAAGTACTGATGTCGAGCTTGAAGAGGTCGTTCAAGCGCTTGCTGCCATCGTAGCCGCCAAACACGTACATGGCTCCGTTGTACATCACCGCATTGTGGCCCGATCGCTGACTCGGCACCTCGCCCGTGCACTCCAGCTGCGTCCACTCCCGCGTGCCTGCGCCCGCGCGTGGTGAGGTGTGCACGCACACGCACACGCACAACACGACAAGCAGAGCAGAGAGGCGCGGTACCGAAGTGGTATTGGAAGGTGTCGTTGTGGTTATGGTCGGTGTAGCCGCCAAAGACGTACATGCAGGGACCCTCCACCACTGCCGAATGGTAGTAGCGCGGCTTGGGAGGAGGGCCACTCGTGGTGACCTTCCTCCACTCCTTCTTGGCTGAACCGGGCAGCAGAGGTCAGCCGGCAACGCGTAGATCACATCGTGCGACACGACACGTAACATACAACCGCACACACACACACACACGCCACCGGTGTACCAATGATGAACTGGTAGAGGTCGTTCAGCCGCGAGTTGCCGTCGTCTCCGCCAAAGATGAAAAGAGACCCTGCACGGTACGCGACTACGTAAGTCCTGGCGATAGTGCGATGATGGTACGTGTGCGATGAGCGTACCGTTGTAGTGGACGGCGGTGTGCTTGTTGCGAGACGGAGGCGGGGATCCTGTGCACCCCACAACCGCCCAGTGGTCCTCTACGCACCCGGCGTGGAGAAAGATGTTGTTTGTTGTTGGGCTACTTGATTGATGGATGAAAGCAAGCTGAGGAGTGCGTACGGTCTTCGTAGGCGCGAATGGGCACTTCGATGACCTCCACGTCCGATCCCGTGCTCAGGTCGTCGCCCGTGAGATCGAGCTCGTCGTGCACGGTGTGACTCGTTGTAGTGGCTGACGAGGATTCTGGATCTGGCTCCAATTCCGCTTCGGCCTCGTCTCGCGAGGCACCGCGATTCTTGGCAGTAATTCGTTCATCTCGCTCCCCCTTCTCCCCCTTTTGATCCTTGTCCTTCTTGCTGGCGGCAGGGGAAGACTTGGCCTTCGAGTTCTTGACCGTGAAGTACTTCTTTTCGGTGTCCTTCTTCTTCTCCTTCTTCTCCTTCTTCTCCTTCTTGGAGCTCTTCTCCCCACCCCCGCCGCCAGTCCAGTTGCTGTCCCCTGGCCCTGGTGCCTCCATCTCCCTTCTTCTCTACTTTATGGCACCTTTTCTCTCTGCTTTTTCTTTTTCCCAGCTGGAATAAAGAAAAGAAATTAAGAAAGAAATAGAAATACTTATTCGTCGTGTGGCTGGTCTGTCGTCACGACCAGGCTCCGCACGTAGATGACCAGCCTGCACCGGGTCGGCCCCTCTTCGTCCACGTACCGCACCACGCTCTGCTCGATCGCGCAGCCCCCGCTCTCCTGCAGCTCCGCCAGCTCGCGCTCGCTCTCCGGCATTCGCACCCGCGCCTGCTTGCAGGGCCCTGCTCCCGAGAACTCGTGGCCGCTCGCTCCGTACACCTCGATCGCCTCCCCCTCGCTATCGCCGTTCTCCCTGTCGCCGGTGCTGACGCTGTAGATGCGCGGCCGCAGATCCAGCGGCCCGCTGCCACAGTGCTGGCAGCCGGCGCTGGAGTACCCCGGTTGGGGCAGCTCTTGGCCTTCCAGAAGAGGCTTGCCTGTGTCTAGGGCGGCCAGGACAATGGGGCGCAGCGGCGTCGGCCTCCAGGGCGACCGCGGCGATGACGGTGGCAACTGCGAGGCTGCCGTTTGTCTGTTGGTCGTCAGCCGCGGCTTCTTCGTCCTGGCCTCGGTCGTGGTGGTGACTCTCGTTCTGTCGCCGTCGTCGAAGCTCTCGCCCCCACCGTGGTCCGCCCCGGCTGGACTGCTGCGCACGGCCCGCCATTCGCTGGTCTGGCTCTCGTACGAGAGTAGCGGCGATCCTGCCGACGCGGCGGTGGCCTTGGCGCTCCTCTTCGCTGTCCGCTTCGCTAACCTCTTCGCCGGTTTGGTCTCAGTGGCGTCTCCTCGCGGGCGCTTGGTTCCGAGTGGTGAGGACGTCGCGGCCGACACGGTCCCGCTTGGGGGCGGCGAGGCTTCCCAGCTACAGAGCGGGTCGGGCGAAGGCACGTCGCCGCCCGCGGCGGCTGCGCCATGGGAGCGCTTGGGACGGTCGGCAGCACCCAGTTCGGCGTAAGAAGACCACTTGAACATGGCCAGCTTGCGGAAGTCCCACCCCCAGAGTGCCTTCGACAGCAGGTTGTCCTGCCGGAAGTGATTGTACACCCCATCTGCAAACAACACACGACGCGACACACACAAACGCACACGACACACACACGATGCAACACGACCACAGTCAGCGGAGTGGGAAGTGTGAAGCCAGAGAGCGATGGAGGAGGTGCCGTATGTGTAAAGTCGCGAGTATCCTTTGTGGTAGTGCTTCTCGAACAGCTCGAGCTCGAGCTCGTTGAAGCTCTTCGAGTCCTTATGCGCTCCTGTTTTCAACATATCATTTGGGGCGAAACAGGCGCGGGGTGAGTCGTGCTTTGTGTTCTGTGTGCGCACGCGAGTGTGTGGTGGGCGTGTGCGAGTGCGAATGGAAGAAAACCTTGGACGTTGCGGTTGCACTTGCCCAGCGTCTTCCAGTCGTCGCTCCCGTAGTAGAGGGCCTCGTTGGTGATCTTGGACATGGTGCAGTAGGCGTAGAGGAATGGCGCCCGCGCCGACAGATTGCGCAGGGTGCGGTACGGAGTGCGGGCGTCGCGGGCCAGCAGGCTCCCGGCCGACAGCGGCACCACTGTCCATCGCAGCTGCCGCGCCACCACCGGCACCCTGATGCGCCGGGCCGAGCCGTGGTAGGTCCGCAGGGCGTGGCTCCACATCTCCGCATGCTGGGCCCAGGCCGCGTCGCCCGCGGGGATCGCCGACGCGGCTGAGGCCGACGATGGTGATAGCGAGGGTAACGACGACGATGATGAAGATGTAGTCGAGGAGGTGAAGGGCCATAGCTCGTGGGCGGTCGTGGTCAGAGAGGGGACGGGCGTGTTTGGTCTTGCGTTGAGGCGCTGGATGAAGGTGTACATGCGGATGTAGAGGTTGAGCGCCGGGAGGTCGAGGTGGTCGATAGCCCGGCCGAGCGGGTCCTCCGCAGGCAGGCGGCAGTCGGGGTAGCCCGTCGCCGGGTCGAGGAAGGCAGCCGCCAGCTCGAAGTAGAGTTGAAACGACTCCACCAGTTCAAACGTCCCACTGTTGCAACCACGTTTGTAATGAGCACTGGCTGGTAAAAGTGCAGAGAGGTGCTTACCTGTCTCGAGGCTCTACGTCGTTGGGGGAACGCAGGCATACGATGCTCTTGATGCTTCGTTCCACTGAGGTCCATCCATTCATCAACAGTGTCCGGTACGCCAACTGGAACATATAGAAAGCAGAAGAGACGTACAGCATTCATTGGTGTGGGATGGGTCCTCGTAGAGCGGGGCATCAAAGGCGAGTGCCGGCATGTCCAAGGAAGTTGGAGGCTTCAGGCCGATCGTGTTCAGACTGCTTCGCAGCTGGTACTTGCCGTAGAGTTGACGGTGCACTGTGTAGATCTGGCGATCCGTGCAGTGGGGAGCACCATCAACACATGATTGTCAATTGATCAGAAAGAGAGGCCCTAGAACGCACTTTAGGGTTGGAATTGACGATAGTCTGCATCTCGGGCAGCCAGTACAGGTTCCAGTGCCCATGCACCTTGGACACGTGCGGCCTCCTAGGTGCGTCGTCATCATGAAGAAGGCATCAGCAAAGGGGAGCCAGTACTTGTGTATGGGAGCTGAAGGGACCAACCTTGTCTTGCCGTCGTTGAGCAGCTTTTTGGTGCAATGCGGATTGCGTAGCAAGGCCAGCTGGTCGTGTGAGTTAATGAGTACGCTGTAGGTGTCCCCCTCCGTGAGCTTGAAGTCCTCCGCAGCAAACAGGCTCAGGTTCATCGTCTGTCCAGAGCCCGTAGCAAGCACAACAGTGGTGACAAGTCGGTTATGTGCATGTCATGTCGTACAGTCCTTCCCAATCCCAATATTTATATCAATAGATAAGCACTATACAGAAGAGGGAACTACCTCGACCACGCGTCGTTCGATGATGCGGCATTGTGGCTCGGTGAGTACGTTTCTCACCACGATGAAGCCCTTCTCTTGAAAGCCGAGTATGTCGGCCTGGCTCAAGACCTCCGTGGCCATGAGCTCGCTGAACGGGATCTCCTCCACGTTGGCCTCCTCCAGCTGCTGCAGCGAGTACCGCTTCCGCAGGGCCTCCAGCTCCACCTCATCCCCCTCCATCTCCATCTTCTACCTTGGTCTGCTCTACGTCGTTGACGAACGGACTTTTTGTCGACCCTGGATTGTATTTTTAAAGAATTTGTACACGTCAGCAAAAATGTCGACCACACGCGCCCAAAGAAACGCGAAGCAGGACCAGGCCAGCAGGGGAAGTAGAAGCTCTCACTCCCCGCGGGCCAGTCCTCCTCGCTCGATGCGTTGTAGATATCTTACAGTCTCTCTCTCCTGCTCCTCCTCCCACCGTTGTCCGTCCGTCCAGCCATCTCCTCTCGCTCTCTTTTTTTGTGGCGCGCTGAGTCGGTGCGCGCGAAGTGGTCGTCGTTGTTGTGGAGGGATCGATTGCCCCGAGGCGAGGCCAGGGCTCTACGCGCTAGTGGTTGGCCCGGGAGTTGAAGCCGCGCGAGCCGCGACGCATGGGCGAGCTGTATCGCGCGGCCAGGACGTTACCGGCGCCTGTGCGACCGAGGTAGTCCTCCGGGTTCATGGCGACGGCCGAGGGCTTGGGCTCGCAGTGCGACGTCGAGTAGGAGCGGAGTCGCGGGGCGCGCTTTCGCGACGGCTGCTGGTGGGTCTGCTGCGGCGTGTAGGGCTCGTCGAGGAACGACGACGACGATGACGACGACGACCCGCTGCGCGACGAGGGACCGCCGCCGTTGGCGAACGAGTTGGAGCGCATGCGGCTCATGCGCTTCTTGACCGGCAGGTGCTGGCCGGTGCCGGTGCTGTCGGCCGCTGCGGCCGCGTCCTTGACGTCGAGCTGTCGCTTGAGGGCCGACCACCTCACCTCGATCAGGCTCTCGGCGCTCCGCTCCTCGCTCATCTCGTCCTCCTCGTCGTCGTCGTTGTCTACGTCGACGTGCAGGTCGTCCTCCTCGTCGCCGTCGCCCTCTTCATCGTAGCCGTCGGCGCCATCGTCGTCCTCGTCCTCGTCGGGATCGCCGACCTCGTCGTCCTCGTCCTTCTCGATGTCGACCTTGTCGTCCTCCGCTCCGCCGCTCTGTCCGTTCTTCTTCTTTCGCACGCAGCCGATGCACGGACACGTCAGGTGGCAGATCGGGCAGCCGTCGGTCCAGTAGTTCTCCGGGTTCGCCCTGCGAAGATTAAATTATTATTACATCAATTGATAAACAAAAAGACCAAAATAAATAAAAAGAAAGAAAGAAAAGGGCCTTACCTGAAGTCATCGTAGTCGATGCTGAAGTGTCGGACGACGCAGCCGCGACAGTACTTGTGCGAGGCGACAAGCGGGCAGCCCACCCAAAACTCCTTCTTGTTCTTGCACCTGTGGCAACTCTCCGGCTTCCTCGCCCTGTCGAATCGCAGCCCAAACACAGCAAGAACTTTGTCAGCCACACCACACGCAACGCGACACACGAGACACGCGCGCAAAAGGAGATGGCTGCCGTACTTGGTCTTGGGCACGCCGTCAAGGTCCTTCTCGCTGTGCGCGCTGCTGTTGCCGCCGCTGCGTCCGCCCCGGCCACTGCGCGCCTTCATGCCTCGCGTGCCTCGGCCCCTGCCTCGGCCCCGGATGCTGCGGATCGGCGTGGCCGAGTCGGCCACGTCGCGCTGACCCTCCTTGTCCTTGTCGCCGCCGCCCGACTCACGGCCCGTGTCGACGTAGTCCTCGTCGTCGAACTTGGTCTTCTTGGGCGAGAGCGAGCCGTCGTCGCCGAGACCGTTGAGGTTGGGCGCGGCCGACGGCGGCAGGGAGGCCTTGCGCTTGCGCATATCGCGCGGGGTGGTGGTCTCCTCCGAGCGCGCGCTGCCGGTCGTCGTGCGGTCGATGACGCTCTTCCGACGCTTGCGCAGGGCCTGGTCCCGGACGGGCGGACGGCCCAGCAGGTGCCCGCCGGCCGCCTCGAACGAGGCATCCATGCTGCGGCGCCGCTTGCTGAGCACGACGACGGCGCTGCTGTGCGGGGCCGCGCTGTCGTTCTCGTTGAACTCGAAGCCCTCGTTGCTGTTGGTCGGACCCGCCACCGGCATTGGCCCGGGCACCTTGATCGTGCCGATCACCGCGCCAGTCGGGCCGGCCGGGTGGTGCTGGGTTCGGGTGAAGGCGCCGTTGTTGACACCACCCGGATGGGCAGCGACGCCGACGTTGTTGTGCTGCTCAACCTTGACCAGCGGCACGGTGAGTCCACGGGCGGGCGAGGTGGCGAGACCCGGCGAGGAGAGGGTCGGCGAGCCCTCCTCGGTCTTGTGCTGCCCGACAGCCGCGGCGGCGGGGCTGGCCGCCACCGGGGGCTGCCAGGCTCGGTTGCCCCACGCCAAGGCGAGCAGATCGTCCTGCGTTGCGCGCGAGAGTAAAGTGCTATCGTTGAGTTCATGAATCTCGGCAACGCTTGACCAGATGTGTAAGCGATGAAGGAGTAAGAAGCGCGAAGTAGATGGCGGGCTGTGTGCGGGGCACGACCAAGATGAAGAGGGAGATGGAAAAGCAACTCAATTTTGATTGCCGTGGCCCAACGGGAATGAAAAGATTGGCAGTAAATGTCGGCGAATTGGGCGAAGAGAGTGGAAATGCAAGAGTACGATTGGGCTAGTCCGGTGATCCAGCGTGATTTCCGGAGGTGAAGGTGGTGACTGGAGCCAGCTACGCAGCTGGCGGTAGGTAAACAAACGAACCAAAAAGACCGTCGTGGCCGACTTTGACGGCGCACGCCGTGGGCCGTCTTGTACATTTTAGTCCAACACTTGGACTAATTTGGGTCAAAACGCGTCACCAACACAATCTGGCATGACGGTGCCGTCGCTGTGTGCCAAAAGCGGCAAGGTGCACCAGTCGGTATAGAAAAATTTCGAGAATGTGGCATACTTTTGGCCAAACATTCCTGAAATTTTGGTGTGGCGCGACAAGAAAGCGACAGAAGAGAGCTGGTGGCGGCGTACCCCGACGGGCGGCTCTGGCGGAGGCGAGGCGGCCGAGGTGGGGTAGTGCGGGGGCGCCACCGAAGAAGAAGAAGCGACGGCGTGACCCTGCGGCGCTCGCCACCAGTGGAGCTGGCGCAGCTGCGGACGCAGGAGGGCGAAGAGCGACGGGTTGTCGTCGCCCAGCGGGCGGCCCAGGGTGAGGGGCTGCTGCATGACCCACAGCCGCAGGGCCGTCACCACCTCCGACACGAGCTGCTGGCAGGCCCTGCTGGTCGTCTCCGCCTCGTTCGCGCTGCTGGTGCCGTTCATGGTGGGCGACGGCTGGTTGAGCGGCTGCTGGAGGTCGAGCGTGCTCGGCAGCAGCTGAAGGAACCGCAGGAGTAGCGCCTCGCGACCGCTGCTACTCGTCACGTCGAACGGCGGCGGCTGCTGCTGCTGCGGAGGGGGCGGCGTCTGACCCGCACCCGTCCCGCTACTCGTGCTAGCAGTCGCTGCAGTCGTGCTCAGTAGCAGCAAGCCCGTCACCTCGTCGACGACGTTCATCTTCACGTCATCTTCATGTCGTGTAGCGGCGGCCGTTGTTGAATTGGCGGCGGCGGGATTCGTGCCCTCGGCCAGGGGAGAACTCGTCCGACCTTCCCCGGCCTTCTCCGTAGCACCACTGCCGGCGGCGCTGGTGGTGACACCGGAAGTAGCGGCGGCCGAGGCAGGCAAAGTAGAGGATGTCGAAGATGACGACGGGGAGGCGAGGGTCGGGGCTGAAGGAGTGAAGATGCGGTGCTGGGTCGGGGAAGAAGAAGGAGATGTAGTCGGCAGCGGCGTAGAAGAAAGCCCATCTGACAGAAGGGTGGGCTGGGCGTTGACTGCGACGGCAGCTGCCATCTTGGTCGATGATGAAGTCGCCGATGGCGATGCCGGTGACGCAGATGTGGTGGCGGCTGCGACGGCTCTGTTCGCAGAACGGCCGGCCCCGAGGGACGTCAGGAAGGCCTCGAACGGTGCCGGCGACGTGGGGACCGCTGTCGAAGGGAGGCTGGTCGTGCTGGCTGCGGACATCTTCTTCTCGGCCGTCTCGTCTACTTCTTCTACGACGTCGGTACGGATGATGTTGGTGTTACTTCTTCGGCGGTGGTGGTCGCAGATTTTCGTTTGTACAAGATGAGGCACCCAGGGGCCAGAAGCTGGCGGCGGCCGTGAGGTCTTCTCTCAGCTCTCAGAAGATGAAGACGAGGCGAGAGGATGAAGGTGGCAAATCGATTCTTCGCGGTCGGCTCGATCCGGCGGCGCGCGTCGTCCGTTTAACAGAACGGAAGAGAGAAGATGAAGGCCACGCGACAAGGGGCGCGGGTCGTGTGTGCCGGTCGGTGGTGTGGTGCGGTTGTGTTGAACCGAAAGTGGTCTGGTTGCTTCTGGGCTGCGAGAGAGAGGCGAGAGACCCACAGAGCCACAATAATCGAGAGGCAAACAAAAAAAAATACAGCAATAAAAAAGAACGAAAACGAACGCCAACGCACTTCGCTGCACCGGAACCGCCCAGGTTCGACCAATGGTCACCACAGAACACGCGAAATTTCTAATTAATAGCCAATTAATCTGTTGCGAACCGCAAGGATCTGCGTCGACCACGCGAAATCTCGGCGATCCCACGGTGTGAAGGGGGTGAGGCCGCACGTCTGACGAAACAGGGTTGCCTCCGGGCGCCAAAGGCCACGCCAACAAGGCAGCGACAACGAACAGCGCCGCCGTCTATCTCGATCGCTGCGACAGAACTTTCTCTTGCGCGCGCGAGGCGAGCCGCAAGCTGGCCAGCTGTCGTTGACCCGCCGAACACGTTGCCTCAGGGCCGGCCACGCAATCGTTGCGTTCTGCGACCAAAAACAACAGGGCCTCGACGTCGGGGCACAACCACCCGGCCGGTGTTCCTGGTCGGTGACGAAGTGGAAGCCACGCTGGACAGCCACCTTACGAAAAGCTGAAAAGGTCGAGAAAAAGATTGGGTAAAGAACAAAACGAAAAAGCCCAAAAAAAGAGAAAAAAAGAAATCAAATAATGGCATCAAAGGCGGGAGGAGGCGAGGGGAAGGATGGAGAGGACTACTACGCGACGTTGGGGCTCGAGCTGGGCGCCACGACTACACAAATCTCAAAGGCCTACAAGAAGCTCGCGCTCAAATTACATCCAGATCGTAATCCCAATGATTCCCTGGCGGGTCAGCGCTTCCATGCACTCCAGCAGGCCTACGATGTGCTGAGCGATCCCGAGGCTCGAGCCGCCTTCGACGCCCTGATCCAGGCCCGCCTCAATCGCAAGCGCAAGCTCTCTACAATGGACGCGCAGCGACGAAATCTCAAGCAGACCCTCGAGGAGCGCGAGAATGCATTCAAGCGCCAGCGAGCCGACGAGCTGGATGCCCAACGGCGCCTCGCCGCCCGCATGGCCCGCCTCAAGGAGGAAACCGCCGCCAAAATGCAGCAGGAGAAGCTGCGAAGGCAGCAAACCCAAGATCGAGTAGCGGCACCATCATCATCATCCACATCATCTTCTGACGAGGAGGTGGTCGTCAAGCTGCGCTGGGGCAAGAAGGAGGGCTGGGACGACGAGGCTGGGGTGCGGTCGGCGCTGGAGCGTGCCGGCTGCCCCGCGCCGCTGGCGGTGGCAGTGCGCCGTCGCGGTGGCGGCGCGATGGCCACCTTTGCCTCGCTCGCCGATGCCGACGCCGCGCTCGCCCGACTCCCACCACCGCTCACCGGCCGCGTGCGACGGAGCCGAGCCTCGACACCACCCGCTTCATCATCATCGTACGCACCTCGTGCCGCTCAAGCCGCGCCGTCGGCCTTCGCTTCGGCTTCGACGCCCGCCTCCGCGGCCGCTGGTGGCTCGACGCCCTCGGCCGCCGCGGGGCTGGGCCACGCCGACTTTGAGAGCCAGGTCCTTGCGCGCATGGCCATGGCCGCCGCCGCCATGCGACAGCAGCAACAGCAGCAACAGCAGCAGTCCACCGCGCCACCGCCTGTCCAGCAGAACAGCGAATAGAGAAGAGAGAGGGTGTGGCAACCTTTACATGTGTACAGCTTTACCTGTGAAGTGTGTCGTGCGTCGTGTGTCGTGTCGTGCGGCTGCAAACAGTAATAGTAATATTATCTGTTATTGGGCGAGGCCGGGCACGAGGGGCACGTAGCGGACGCCGAGCACGCGCTGCTGGACGATCGAGCCATCGGCCTGCTTGTCCACCTGCAGCAGTTCCTGGTCGTCCCGGCCCACCGGGATGATGAGCCGTCCGCCCGGCTGAGGTGGTGCGCGGTGGCGTCAGTGACGTCAGCTAAACCAATCCACCGAGTGGTGTGATAAAAATTTCCACCGAAGGCCACAGTTGCAGTGTAACCGAAAAAGACTGAGAGAGGTGGTCGCACGCACCCGCAACTGGTCGACGAGGGGCTGCGGGAGGGTGGCGGCCGCGGCGCCGACGTGGATGGCGTCAAAGGGGGCCTCGTCCTCGACGCCCTCCCAGCCGTCGACGTTCCCGATCTCCACCACGCGCTTCTCCAGCAGCTGCGGGCTGTCCTTGCGGATGTTGTTCGTCCCCCACTCCACCAGCTCAGGAATTCTACGCATGCCACACGCCGCACG
>CDFN01051985.1:0-13025 GCA_000826445.1 Acanthamoeba quina | reverse complement strand
CACACACCTGTGTAGATATAGTCCAGGAAGCTGGCAAAGGCTTCGGGCGTGGGCTGCACGGAACCGATGACGACGGCCATTTGGCGCGTGTGGAGGTCGCCGCCCTTCATCGTGCTTCGCAGCGCGCCCTGGAAGAAGCCCGTGCGCGCCAACAGCATCACCAGATGCGCGCCCAGCGGTTTGCCTGCAGGCGAACAACAATGAGACCATCATGCGCGTTGCGCGTTGCGCGTGCGGTGGTGCGTGCGGTGGTGCGTGTGTGCGTACCGCGGACGTAGAAGGTGAAGTCCCAGGTGGTCTCGTCGCGTCGCAGCCGAGCCAGATCGTCGGCGAGCTTGCTCGGTGGGATCTCCACGGGCCTGGCCGCCGCGGCCGCCTGGTACTTGGAGGACTTGGTGGTGGTGAACTGCTGGTAGAGGCGCATGATCTCCACCAGCAGCGCCGGACCCACGGTCTCGAAGGCCTGCTGCACGATCACGTCCTGGTAGTGCCGCAGGACGAACATGATGCTGAACTCCTTGACTACGGCGCTCACCACGCCGCCCTTGTCGCTCTGCACCAGCTTGAGCACCGCGATCACGTTGTCCAGCGACACCGACGATCTGTCACACCACACACACACGCCACACCCCGAGTGAGGAGAACCAGGGCCTCGGATGCCGCCCAGGTGTGCGAGTAAGGTGGCGGCGTACATGATGTAGCGTTCGCAGAGGCGGACGAAGCGGTCGAGGCGGAAGCGCGTGGCGAGGGCCAGCAGCTCGAACAGCTGTGAGAGCGTCATCTTCGGGGAGAACCGCACCTCGTCGGTGTAGATAAAGTAGAGGATCTCGCGGAAGGCCTGGGCCGAGGGCACATCGGAGAGCTCGACCTCGACCGGCGCCAAGGTCGACGACGAAGCGGGGAACGACGAGGACGACGAAGGAGGCGACGATGAGGTGGACGACTCGTCCTTCTTGGCCTTGCCTTTGCCCTTGCACTGCCGCTTCTGCTTCTTGCCGCCGCCGGTGCTGCTTCCATCCTCGGCGCTTGGTCGCTGCTGCTCCTGGGCCGCTAGCTCATAGAGCGGTGGACACCTGGCGCCCAAACCCGTTCGTCATCATGGTGTGTCGTGCGTCGTGTGCGGTGGTGCGTGGGCGGTGGTGCGTGTGAGGGTATGTACCGGACTTGCAGGATGAGGCTGTGAGCGGTGATGGGCTCCTTTTCTACGAGGAAGGTCACGTCGGCCAGCTCGCCCTTTTCGAGGAACGCGCCCATGTCATCGCTCAGCGTACACGGTGGATCCACGGCCGCTGTTGTTTCGTTAGGCGTCATCAGAACTGTGCTGTAGAACGCATGCGTTTCGCGTGTGTGTTGTGTACCAAAGGTGAAGCTGTAGAGGTCCAACGGATGGGCGTCTGGTGGCGCGCCGCCAAAGATGTACATCACCGTGTCCACCACCTGATTGTCATCGTGAGCGGGTGAGCGCTGGGTACTTTCCGCGAAGAGCGAAAGCGAAAGCGAAGGAGAAAGACGAGAGCGAGATTGAGGAGGGGGGAGGGCACGCACCACAGCCGTATGGTAGCAGCGCGAGAAGGGCGTCGGGCCGGTGGTTCGGATCAGGACCCACTCCTTCTTCTGGATGTTGAGCCGATACAGATCGTTGCAGAAATTGTTTGCCGCCGTGCCTACACGCGGCCATGTTGTCAGTTTTCGCGTTGCGCGTTGCGTGCGTGTGCGGTGGTGCGTGTGGTGTCGTGCCTAGCTAGTCGGTACCTCCAAATATGTACATGTGGTCCTGGTTGCAGACGCTGGTGTGCCCGAGCCGCTTCGAGGGCGCATCGCCAGAGCACTCGATCTGCGACCAAGTGCGCGACGCTATGCGTTGAGGACGCACACTGTGTGAGCAACGACACACAACGTGTCGACGAATAGCACGACACACGACCTCACCACCTCGCGTAGTACAACACGACATGCCAAACAGTGGTGCGAACACTGAGTTTAGTACCAAAATTGTATTCATAGAGGTCGGCGTTGGTGGCGACTCCCGAATGACCGGCGAAGACGAGCATCGAGCCCTCGATCACGACGGCCGACGCGTTGCAGCGGCTCGTGGGCGCCTTCCCCGTGCTCTCCACCGCCTCCCACTCTCGCTTACCTAACACGTCAGGGTCGAGCGGAGCCAGCTTACGTCAGCAGCCACCTCAACACCATTACCACTACCGGCCTGGGGAGGGAGTGGGAAGTACTGATGTCGAGCTTGAAGAGGTCGTTCAAGCGCTTGCTGCCATCGTAGCCGCCAAACACGTACATGGCTCCGTTGTACATCACCGCATTGTGGCCCGATCGCTGACTCGGCACCTCGCCCGTGCACTCCAGCTGCGTCCACTCCCGCGTGCCTGCGCCCGCGCGTGGTGAGGTGTGCACGCACACGCACACGCACAACACGACAAGCAGAGCAGAGAGGCGCGGTACCGAAGTGGTATTGGAAGGTGTCGTTGTGGTTATGGTCGGTGTAGCCGCCAAAGACGTACATGCAGGGACCCTCCACCACTGCCGAATGGTAGTAGCGCGGCTTGGGAGGAGGGCCACTCGTGGTGACCTTCCTCCACTCCTTCTTGGCTGAACCGGGCAGCAGAGGTCAGCCGGCAACGCGTAGATCACATCGTGCGACACGACACGTAACATACAACCGCACACACACACACACACGCCACCGGTGTACCAATGATGAACTGGTAGAGGTCGTTCAGCCGCGAGTTGCCGTCGTCTCCGCCAAAGATGAAAAGAGACCCTGCACGGTACGCGACTACGTAAGTCCTGGCGATAGTGCGATGATGGTACGTGTGCGATGAGCGTACCGTTGTAGTGGACGGCGGTGTGCTTGTTGCGAGACGGAGGCGGGGATCCTGTGCACCCCACAACCGCCCAGTGGTCCTCTACGCACCCGGCGTGGAGAAAGATGTTGTTTGTTGTTGGGCTACTTGATTGATGGATGAAAGCAAGCTGAGGAGTGCGTACGGTCTTCGTAGGCGCGAATGGGCACTTCGATGACCTCCACGTCCGATCCCGTGCTCAGGTCGTCGCCCGTGAGATCGAGCTCGTCGTGCACGGTGTGACTCGTTGTAGTGGCTGACGAGGATTCTGGATCTGGCTCCAATTCCGCTTCGGCCTCGTCTCGCGAGGCACCGCGATTCTTGGCAGTAATTCGTTCATCTCGCTCCCCCTTCTCCCCCTTTTGATCCTTGTCCTTCTTGCTGGCGGCAGGGGAAGACTTGGCCTTCGAGTTCTTGACCGTGAAGTACTTCTTTTCGGTGTCCTTCTTCTTCTCCTTCTTCTCCTTCTTCTCCTTCTTGGAGCTCTTCTCCCCACCCCCGCCGCCAGTCCAGTTGCTGTCCCCTGGCCCTGGTGCCTCCATCTCCCTTCTTCTCTACTTTATGGCACCTTTTCTCTCTGCTTTTTCTTTTTCCCAGCTGGAATAAAGAAAAGAAATTAAGAAAGAAATAGAAATACTTATTCGTCGTGTGGCTGGTCTGTCGTCACGACCAGGCTCCGCACGTAGATGACCAGCCTGCACCGGGTCGGCCCCTCTTCGTCCACGTACCGCACCACGCTCTGCTCGATCGCGCAGCCCCCGCTCTCCTGCAGCTCCGCCAGCTCGCGCTCGCTCTCCGGCATTCGCACCCGCGCCTGCTTGCAGGGCCCTGCTCCCGAGAACTCGTGGCCGCTCGCTCCGTACACCTCGATCGCCTCCCCCTCGCTATCGCCGTTCTCCCTGTCGCCGGTGCTGACGCTGTAGATGCGCGGCCGCAGATCCAGCGGCCCGCTGCCACAGTGCTGGCAGCCGGCGCTGGAGTACCCCGGTTGGGGCAGCTCTTGGCCTTCCAGAAGAGGCTTGCCTGTGTCTAGGGCGGCCAGGACAATGGGGCGCAGCGGCGTCGGCCTCCAGGGCGACCGCGGCGATGACGGTGGCAACTGCGAGGCTGCCGTTTGTCTGTTGGTCGTCAGCCGCGGCTTCTTCGTCCTGGCCTCGGTCGTGGTGGTGACTCTCGTTCTGTCGCCGTCGTCGAAGCTCTCGCCCCCACCGTGGTCCGCCCCGGCTGGACTGCTGCGCACGGCCCGCCATTCGCTGGTCTGGCTCTCGTACGAGAGTAGCGGCGATCCTGCCGACGCGGCGGTGGCCTTGGCGCTCCTCTTCGCTGTCCGCTTCGCTAACCTCTTCGCCGGTTTGGTCTCAGTGGCGTCTCCTCGCGGGCGCTTGGTTCCGAGTGGTGAGGACGTCGCGGCCGACACGGTCCCGCTTGGGGGCGGCGAGGCTTCCCAGCTACAGAGCGGGTCGGGCGAAGGCACGTCGCCGCCCGCGGCGGCTGCGCCATGGGAGCGCTTGGGACGGTCGGCAGCACCCAGTTCGGCGTAAGAAGACCACTTGAACATGGCCAGCTTGCGGAAGTCCCACCCCCAGAGTGCCTTCGACAGCAGGTTGTCCTGCCGGAAGTGATTGTACACCCCATCTGCAAACAACACACGACGCGACACACACAAACGCACACGACACACACACGATGCAACACGACCACAGTCAGCGGAGTGGGAAGTGTGAAGCCAGAGAGCGATGGAGGAGGTGCCGTATGTGTAAAGTCGCGAGTATCCTTTGTGGTAGTGCTTCTCGAACAGCTCGAGCTCGAGCTCGTTGAAGCTCTTCGAGTCCTTATGCGCTCCTGTTTTCAACATATCATTTGGGGCGAAACAGGCGCGGGGTGAGTCGTGCTTTGTGTTCTGTGTGCGCACGCGAGTGTGTGGTGGGCGTGTGCGAGTGCGAATGGAAGAAAACCTTGGACGTTGCGGTTGCACTTGCCCAGCGTCTTCCAGTCGTCGCTCCCGTAGTAGAGGGCCTCGTTGGTGATCTTGGACATGGTGCAGTAGGCGTAGAGGAATGGCGCCCGCGCCGACAGATTGCGCAGGGTGCGGTACGGAGTGCGGGCGTCGCGGGCCAGCAGGCTCCCGGCCGACAGCGGCACCACTGTCCATCGCAGCTGCCGCGCCACCACCGGCACCCTGATGCGCCGGGCCGAGCCGTGGTAGGTCCGCAGGGCGTGGCTCCACATCTCCGCATGCTGGGCCCAGGCCGCGTCGCCCGCGGGGATCGCCGACGCGGCTGAGGCCGACGATGGTGATAGCGAGGGTAACGACGACGATGATGAAGATGTAGTCGAGGAGGTGAAGGGCCATAGCTCGTGGGCGGTCGTGGTCAGAGAGGGGACGGGCGTGTTTGGTCTTGCGTTGAGGCGCTGGATGAAGGTGTACATGCGGATGTAGAGGTTGAGCGCCGGGAGGTCGAGGTGGTCGATAGCCCGGCCGAGCGGGTCCTCCGCAGGCAGGCGGCAGTCGGGGTAGCCCGTCGCCGGGTCGAGGAAGGCAGCCGCCAGCTCGAAGTAGAGTTGAAACGACTCCACCAGTTCAAACGTCCCACTGTTGCAACCACGTTTGTAATGAGCACTGGCTGGTAAAAGTGCAGAGAGGTGCTTACCTGTCTCGAGGCTCTACGTCGTTGGGGGAACGCAGGCATACGATGCTCTTGATGCTTCGTTCCACTGAGGTCCATCCATTCATCAACAGTGTCCGGTACGCCAACTGGAACATATAGAAAGCAGAAGAGACGTACAGCATTCATTGGTGTGGGATGGGTCCTCGTAGAGCGGGGCATCAAAGGCGAGTGCCGGCATGTCCAAGGAAGTTGGAGGCTTCAGGCCGATCGTGTTCAGACTGCTTCGCAGCTGGTACTTGCCGTAGAGTTGACGGTGCACTGTGTAGATCTGGCGATCCGTGCAGTGGGGAGCACCATCAACACATGATTGTCAATTGATCAGAAAGAGAGGCCCTAGAACGCACTTTAGGGTTGGAATTGACGATAGTCTGCATCTCGGGCAGCCAGTACAGGTTCCAGTGCCCATGCACCTTGGACACGTGCGGCCTCCTAGGTGCGTCGTCATCATGAAGAAGGCATCAGCAAAGGGGAGCCAGTACTTGTGTATGGGAGCTGAAGGGACCAACCTTGTCTTGCCGTCGTTGAGCAGCTTTTTGGTGCAATGCGGATTGCGTAGCAAGGCCAGCTGGTCGTGTGAGTTAATGAGTACGCTGTAGGTGTCCCCCTCCGTGAGCTTGAAGTCCTCCGCAGCAAACAGGCTCAGGTTCATCGTCTGTCCAGAGCCCGTAGCAAGCACAACAGTGGTGACAAGTCGGTTATGTGCATGTCATGTCGTACAGTCCTTCCCAATCCCAATATTTATATCAATAGATAAGCACTATACAGAAGAGGGAACTACCTCGACCACGCGTCGTTCGATGATGCGGCATTGTGGCTCGGTGAGTACGTTTCTCACCACGATGAAGCCCTTCTCTTGAAAGCCGAGTATGTCGGCCTGGCTCAAGACCTCCGTGGCCATGAGCTCGCTGAACGGGATCTCCTCCACGTTGGCCTCCTCCAGCTGCTGCAGCGAGTACCGCTTCCGCAGGGCCTCCAGCTCCACCTCATCCCCCTCCATCTCCATCTTCTACCTTGGTCTGCTCTACGTCGTTGACGAACGGACTTTTTGTCGACCCTGGATTGTATTTTTAAAGAATTTGTACACGTCAGCAAAAATGTCGACCACACGCGCCCAAAGAAACGCGAAGCAGGACCAGGCCAGCAGGGGAAGTAGAAGCTCTCACTCCCCGCGGGCCAGTCCTCCTCGCTCGATGCGTTGTAGATATCTTACAGTCTCTCTCTCCTGCTCCTCCTCCCACCGTTGTCCGTCCGTCCAGCCATCTCCTCTCGCTCTCTTTTTTTGTGGCGCGCTGAGTCGGTGCGCGCGAAGTGGTCGTCGTTGTTGTGGAGGGATCGATTGCCCCGAGGCGAGGCCAGGGCTCTACGCGCTAGTGGTTGGCCCGGGAGTTGAAGCCGCGCGAGCCGCGACGCATGGGCGAGCTGTATCGCGCGGCCAGGACGTTACCGGCGCCTGTGCGACCGAGGTAGTCCTCCGGGTTCATGGCGACGGCCGAGGGCTTGGGCTCGCAGTGCGACGTCGAGTAGGAGCGGAGTCGCGGGGCGCGCTTTCGCGACGGCTGCTGGTGGGTCTGCTGCGGCGTGTAGGGCTCGTCGAGGAACGACGACGACGATGACGACGACGACCCGCTGCGCGACGAGGGACCGCCGCCGTTGGCGAACGAGTTGGAGCGCATGCGGCTCATGCGCTTCTTGACCGGCAGGTGCTGGCCGGTGCCGGTGCTGTCGGCCGCTGCGGCCGCGTCCTTGACGTCGAGCTGTCGCTTGAGGGCCGACCACCTCACCTCGATCAGGCTCTCGGCGCTCCGCTCCTCGCTCATCTCGTCCTCCTCGTCGTCGTCGTTGTCTACGTCGACGTGCAGGTCGTCCTCCTCGTCGCCGTCGCCCTCTTCATCGTAGCCGTCGGCGCCATCGTCGTCCTCGTCCTCGTCGGGATCGCCGACCTCGTCGTCCTCGTCCTTCTCGATGTCGACCTTGTCGTCCTCCGCTCCGCCGCTCTGTCCGTTCTTCTTCTTTCGCACGCAGCCGATGCACGGACACGTCAGGTGGCAGATCGGGCAGCCGTCGGTCCAGTAGTTCTCCGGGTTCGCCCTGCGAAGATTAAATTATTATTACATCAATTGATAAACAAAAAGACCAAAATAAATAAAAAGAAAGAAAGAAAAGGGCCTTACCTGAAGTCATCGTAGTCGATGCTGAAGTGTCGGACGACGCAGCCGCGACAGTACTTGTGCGAGGCGACAAGCGGGCAGCCCACCCAAAACTCCTTCTTGTTCTTGCACCTGTGGCAACTCTCCGGCTTCCTCGCCCTGTCGAATCGCAGCCCAAACACAGCAAGAACTTTGTCAGCCACACCACACGCAACGCGACACACGAGACACGCGCGCAAAAGGAGATGGCTGCCGTACTTGGTCTTGGGCACGCCGTCAAGGTCCTTCTCGCTGTGCGCGCTGCTGTTGCCGCCGCTGCGTCCGCCCCGGCCACTGCGCGCCTTCATGCCTCGCGTGCCTCGGCCCCTGCCTCGGCCCCGGATGCTGCGGATCGGCGTGGCCGAGTCGGCCACGTCGCGCTGACCCTCCTTGTCCTTGTCGCCGCCGCCCGACTCACGGCCCGTGTCGACGTAGTCCTCGTCGTCGAACTTGGTCTTCTTGGGCGAGAGCGAGCCGTCGTCGCCGAGACCGTTGAGGTTGGGCGCGGCCGACGGCGGCAGGGAGGCCTTGCGCTTGCGCATATCGCGCGGGGTGGTGGTCTCCTCCGAGCGCGCGCTGCCGGTCGTCGTGCGGTCGATGACGCTCTTCCGACGCTTGCGCAGGGCCTGGTCCCGGACGGGCGGACGGCCCAGCAGGTGCCCGCCGGCCGCCTCGAACGAGGCATCCATGCTGCGGCGCCGCTTGCTGAGCACGACGACGGCGCTGCTGTGCGGGGCCGCGCTGTCGTTCTCGTTGAACTCGAAGCCCTCGTTGCTGTTGGTCGGACCCGCCACCGGCATTGGCCCGGGCACCTTGATCGTGCCGATCACCGCGCCAGTCGGGCCGGCCGGGTGGTGCTGGGTTCGGGTGAAGGCGCCGTTGTTGACACCACCCGGATGGGCAGCGACGCCGACGTTGTTGTGCTGCTCAACCTTGACCAGCGGCACGGTGAGTCCACGGGCGGGCGAGGTGGCGAGACCCGGCGAGGAGAGGGTCGGCGAGCCCTCCTCGGTCTTGTGCTGCCCGACAGCCGCGGCGGCGGGGCTGGCCGCCACCGGGGGCTGCCAGGCTCGGTTGCCCCACGCCAAGGCGAGCAGATCGTCCTGCGTTGCGCGCGAGAGTAAAGTGCTATCGTTGAGTTCATGAATCTCGGCAACGCTTGACCAGATGTGTAAGCGATGAAGGAGTAAGAAGCGCGAAGTAGATGGCGGGCTGTGTGCGGGGCACGACCAAGATGAAGAGGGAGATGGAAAAGCAACTCAATTTTGATTGCCGTGGCCCAACGGGAATGAAAAGATTGGCAGTAAATGTCGGCGAATTGGGCGAAGAGAGTGGAAATGCAAGAGTACGATTGGGCTAGTCCGGTGATCCAGCGTGATTTCCGGAGGTGAAGGTGGTGACTGGAGCCAGCTACGCAGCTGGCGGTAGGTAAACAAACGAACCAAAAAGACCGTCGTGGCCGACTTTGACGGCGCACGCCGTGGGCCGTCTTGTACATTTTAGTCCAACACTTGGACTAATTTGGGTCAAAACGCGTCACCAACACAATCTGGCATGACGGTGCCGTCGCTGTGTGCCAAAAGCGGCAAGGTGCACCAGTCGGTATAGAAAAATTTCGAGAATGTGGCATACTTTTGGCCAAACATTCCTGAAATTTTGGTGTGGCGCGACAAGAAAGCGACAGAAGAGAGCTGGTGGCGGCGTACCCCGACGGGCGGCTCTGGCGGAGGCGAGGCGGCCGAGGTGGGGTAGTGCGGGGGCGCCACCGAAGAAGAAGAAGCGACGGCGTGACCCTGCGGCGCTCGCCACCAGTGGAGCTGGCGCAGCTGCGGACGCAGGAGGGCGAAGAGCGACGGGTTGTCGTCGCCCAGCGGGCGGCCCAGGGTGAGGGGCTGCTGCATGACCCACAGCCGCAGGGCCGTCACCACCTCCGACACGAGCTGCTGGCAGGCCCTGCTGGTCGTCTCCGCCTCGTTCGCGCTGCTGGTGCCGTTCATGGTGGGCGACGGCTGGTTGAGCGGCTGCTGGAGGTCGAGCGTGCTCGGCAGCAGCTGAAGGAACCGCAGGAGTAGCGCCTCGCGACCGCTGCTACTCGTCACGTCGAACGGCGGCGGCTGCTGCTGCTGCGGAGGGGGCGGCGTCTGACCCGCACCCGTCCCGCTACTCGTGCTAGCAGTCGCTGCAGTCGTGCTCAGTAGCAGCAAGCCCGTCACCTCGTCGACGACGTTCATCTTCACGTCATCTTCATGTCGTGTAGCGGCGGCCGTTGTTGAATTGGCGGCGGCGGGATTCGTGCCCTCGGCCAGGGGAGAACTCGTCCGACCTTCCCCGGCCTTCTCCGTAGCACCACTGCCGGCGGCGCTGGTGGTGACACCGGAAGTAGCGGCGGCCGAGGCAGGCAAAGTAGAGGATGTCGAAGATGACGACGGGGAGGCGAGGGTCGGGGCTGAAGGAGTGAAGATGCGGTGCTGGGTCGGGGAAGAAGAAGGAGATGTAGTCGGCAGCGGCGTAGAAGAAAGCCCATCTGACAGAAGGGTGGGCTGGGCGTTGACTGCGACGGCAGCTGCCATCTTGGTCGATGATGAAGTCGCCGATGGCGATGCCGGTGACGCAGATGTGGTGGCGGCTGCGACGGCTCTGTTCGCAGAACGGCCGGCCCCGAGGGACGTCAGGAAGGCCTCGAACGGTGCCGGCGACGTGGGGACCGCTGTCGAAGGGAGGCTGGTCGTGCTGGCTGCGGACATCTTCTTCTCGGCCGTCTCGTCTACTTCTTCTACGACGTCGGTACGGATGATGTTGGTGTTACTTCTTCGGCGGTGGTGGTCGCAGATTTTCGTTTGTACAAGATGAGGCACCCAGGGGCCAGAAGCTGGCGGCGGCCGTGAGGTCTTCTCTCAGCTCTCAGAAGATGAAGACGAGGCGAGAGGATGAAGGTGGCAAATCGATTCTTCGCGGTCGGCTCGATCCGGCGGCGCGCGTCGTCCGTTTAACAGAACGGAAGAGAGAAGATGAAGGCCACGCGACAAGGGGCGCGGGTCGTGTGTGCCGGTCGGTGGTGTGGTGCGGTTGTGTTGAACCGAAAGTGGTCTGGTTGCTTCTGGGCTGCGAGAGAGAGGCGAGAGACCCACAGAGCCACAATAATCGAGAGGCAAACAAAAAAAAATACAGCAATAAAAAAGAACGAAAACGAACGCCAACGCACTTCGCTGCACCGGAACCGCCCAGGTTCGACCAATGGTCACCACAGAACACGCGAAATTTCTAATTAATAGCCAATTAATCTGTTGCGAACCGCAAGGATCTGCGTCGACCACGCGAAATCTCGGCGATCCCACGGTGTGAAGGGGGTGAGGCCGCACGTCTGACGAAACAGGGTTGCCTCCGGGCGCCAAAGGCCACGCCAACAAGGCAGCGACAACGAACAGCGCCGCCGTCTATCTCGATCGCTGCGACAGAACTTTCTCTTGCGCGCGCGAGGCGAGCCGCAAGCTGGCCAGCTGTCGTTGACCCGCCGAACACGTTGCCTCAGGGCCGGCCACGCAATCGTTGCGTTCTGCGACCAAAAACAACAGGGCCTCGACGTCGGGGCACAACCACCCGGCCGGTGTTCCTGGTCGGTGACGAAGTGGAAGCCACGCTGGACAGCCACCTTACGAAAAGCTGAAAAGGTCGAGAAAAAGATTGGGTAAAGAACAAAACGAAAAAGCCCAAAAAAAGAGAAAAAAAGAAATCAAATAATGGCATCAAAGGCGGGAGGAGGCGAGGGGAAGGATGGAGAGGACTACTACGCGACGTTGGGGCTCGAGCTGGGCGCCACGACTACACAAATCTCAAAGGCCTACAAGAAGCTCGCGCTCAAATTACATCCAGATCGTAATCCCAATGATTCCCTGGCGGGTCAGCGCTTCCATGCACTCCAGCAGGCCTACGATGTGCTGAGCGATCCCGAGGCTCGAGCCGCCTTCGACGCCCTGATCCAGGCCCGCCTCAATCGCAAGCGCAAGCTCTCTACAATGGACGCGCAGCGACGAAATCTCAAGCAGACCCTCGAGGAGCGCGAGAATGCATTCAAGCGCCAGCGAGCCGACGAGCTGGATGCCCAACGGCGCCTCGCCGCCCGCATGGCCCGCCTCAAGGAGGAAACCGCCGCCAAAATGCAGCAGGAGAAGCTGCGAAGGCAGCAAACCCAAGATCGAGTAGCGGCACCATCATCATCATCCACATCATCTTCTGACGAGGAGGTGGTCGTCAAGCTGCGCTGGGGCAAGAAGGAGGGCTGGGACGACGAGGCTGGGGTGCGGTCGGCGCTGGAGCGTGCCGGCTGCCCCGCGCCGCTGGCGGTGGCAGTGCGCCGTCGCGGTGGCGGCGCGATGGCCACCTTTGCCTCGCTCGCCGATGCCGACGCCGCGCTCGCCCGACTCCCACCACCGCTCACCGGCCGCGTGCGACGGAGCCGAGCCTCGACACCACCCGCTTCATCATCATCGTACGCACCTCGTGCCGCTCAAGCCGCGCCGTCGGCCTTCGCTTCGGCTTCGACGCCCGCCTCCGCGGCCGCTGGTGGCTCGACGCCCTCGGCCGCCGCGGGGCTGGGCCACGCCGACTTTGAGAGCCAGGTCCTTGCGCGCATGGCCATGGCCGCCGCCGCCATGCGACAGCAGCAACAGCAGCAACAGCAGCAGTCCACCGCGCCACCGCCTGTCCAGCAGAACAGCGAATAGAGAAGAGAGAGGGTGTGGCAACCTTTACATGTGTACAGCTTTACCTGTGAAGTGTGTCGTGCGTCGTGTGTCGTGTCGTGCGGCTGCAAACAGTAATAGTAATATTATCTGTTATTGGGCGAGGCCGGGCACGAGGGGCACGTAGCGGACGCCGAGCACGCGCTGCTGGACGATCGAGCCATCGGCCTGCTTGTCCACCTGCAGCAGTTCCTGGTCGTCCCGGCCCACCGGGATGATGAGCCGTCCGCCCGGCTGAGGTGGTGCGCGGTGGCGTCAGTGACGTCAGCTAAACCAATCCACCGAGTGGTGTGATAAAAATTTCCACCGAAGGCCACAGTTGCAGTGTAACCGAAAAAGACTGAGAGAGGTGGTCGCACGCACCCGCAACTGGTCGACGAGGGGCTGCGGGAGGGTGGCGGCCGCGGCGCCGACGTGGATGGCGTCAAAGGGGGCCTCGTCCTCGACGCCCTCCCAGCCGTCGACGTTCCCGATCTCCACCACGCGCTTCTCCAGCAGCTGCGGGCTGTCCTTGCGGATGTTGTTCGTCCCCCACTCCACCAGCTCAGGAATTCTACGCATGCCACACGCCGCACG
>CDFN01051947.1:0-14085 GCA_000826445.1 Acanthamoeba quina | reverse complement strand
GCCGCCGCCGCCAAAAGCTCCACCGCCTCCGAAGCCGATCGGACCGCCGAGGCCGGCACCGGGCCCGCCCGCGGTGAGGGTGCCTGGATCGGAGACGATGCCCACCTTCAGCTGCCGCCCCGCAAGCTCCATTCCATTGCAGTGCTGCAGCGCCTTCTTGGCATCCTCGGGCGACTTGTACTGTACGAAGGCAAAGCCCTTCGAGCGGCCCGTTTCGGGGTCGATGTGAAGGTTGATCTGCTGGATGTCGCCGAACGGCTCGAAGACCGTCCTCAGGTCGTCCTCCGCGAGGTCGGTGTGCAGATTGCCCACGTAAAGACGCGTGGGGGCTGGATGGGGCGAAAGAAGAGCGAAAACGATCAGAAAACGAAAACGACGGCTGGAATGTAAGACAGGCGCGGGTGATGGGGGGGGGAGTACCAGAGAGGGACGGTGGAGCGTTGGCCGCCGCCGCAGCAGCCGCTGCAGCGGCGCGATTCTTTTCGGCTTGGGTGATCTGCACCAGCACCGTCTGTCCCTTGCATTGGGTGCCGTTAAGTTGATGCAGCGCAAGGGGAACAGAGGATTTGTCGAGGTACTCGATGTAGCCAAAGCCCTTCGACTTTCGCGAGTTGCGATCCGTAATCAAACGGATCTGCGACCCGCGCCGAAGAGAGAGTACGCGAAGCGTTATGACGTGGTTAGCGCAGGCAACACCCAAGAGTAACAATACATCAAACATCAAACACGGCCGTAAAAGAATGAAAGACAGAGAAGAGCTCGAGCGGGGCAGGGGGAAGCTACGACGTACATCATGCACTTTGCCAGCCTTGCCGAAGAATTCGAAGAGCTCCGACTCAGTCGCGCGGATGGGAAGATTGGACGCGAACACGGTGCGCTCGTCCCGATCGGCCTCCTCGGCCTCCTTTTGCTTCCTCCTCCGTTCCTGCTCTTCGGGAGTGAGTATCTCGTCATCTTTACCTGCGCCGCGACGATGATCCCTGTCTCGCCTGCGATCGCGGTCTCGGTCTCGGTCTCGGTCTCGGTCCCTGTCGCGATCACGGTCGCTGTCTCGGTCTCTGCCCCTGTCACGGTCCCTCCTGTCTCTTCCCCGGGGTGAGCGAGAGCGAGAGCGCGAACGACGCGAACGGCGATCGCGCGACCGGGAACGTGAATGCCTCCTGCACATACGCGTAGATTAGGGTTAGCGATACTATTCAGGGGAGAGGTGTTCGCAGGGGAGCGTTGAGAGGGAGGGGGGGGGGTGCAAACCTGCGCTTGTGCCTATGACGGTCGCGGGACCTGCTACGCGATTTAGACCTGCGTAGAAAGAAAAAGAGGTGAAATTAGATTAGATTGTTGTTGGGGGCGCTTTTTGGTGTCCTCGTTGGTCAGTGAGCCAAACGGGGCGCAGCCCAAATTCGCAAAACCTATAGAAATTTAACCGGCGTTCCTAGAGCGAGAGATGAGTGTAAATACAAGCGAGCGCTGGGCATAAGCCATGATTACACGTCGAGATGGGTAAACAGGTGCGCATGGTTAGGGGATCGATTAATTACCTTCTCTTCCGGTGTTTGTCGTCCTTGGAGTCGGATTTGGACTCCTTCTCACTTCTACTCACTTTGTCATGTGCAGAGCCATTCTTGCTTACCTCTGAGCTGGAAGATGCCTCTTGCTGCGGCGCATCCTGAGAAATTGAGCGCGTTTAGAATACGCGATCACAAGAAAATTGTCGAGTCATCAGCTCCAGAGATGTTGAAAGGTACCTTTTGTGTCTGTGTGGACTTCAGAGAAGCCTCAAGAAGGGCCTCTACATCGAGATCGTCGGCCATGTTGCGAGTAGCGTGGAATCGATAAGATGCCAATCACTGACGGCAGCTTTTTCGCGACTTTTGCGCGTTGGTCGGCACATATTCAGCATTCCACCCCCGCCTCTCCGCCCAACATCAACAGGCTCTTTTTCGAGAGCGATAGAGATTGCCACAGCGCAAGTCGCATGTTCGGTACACGATGTCGAGCACCAACAACGAACGAAAAAAGGGTGGCTCCAGCTACTCGGTGAAAAAGAAGACCAGTTCCTCGGATAGGAAGGACACTTTCGCGCTGGCCGGTGCTTCGGGCCTCTCCACTTCTGCCTCGAGCCTCGTCTACTCCCCCACCGCCTCGCCTTCGCCCCCCTCCTATGGAAGCGGTTATGGATCGAGCGGCGGGACGGGGGGCGACTACCGCTACACCGATGATTCGGACGAAAACAACCTGGGCAATCAAACCTCCCTCTTCACCAAGATGGTCTACCGAGACATAGAAACTGTACACCACCAACTCTCCTGTACGGTGCTCCGTGGCAAGTTCTAGTTCTACTCACTCTCTTGTGCTCTTTCAGCTCAAGACCGCCTTTCGCCAGCTGGAGGACACCTACCTGGAATCCATGAGGAAAAAACACAATGAGGTATATTTGGTGTTCTTTCTTGCTATCTGTCTCTTGGTGTTATATTGAACATGGTGCGGGTGGGGTAGATGCTGGACATGCGAGCGTCGGTGAACGAGTGGCAAGCGAACAAGAACCAAGAAGCTCGAGTGGCCGAGCTGGAAAGGGAGGTTGCCACGCTCAGGGAGCGCGTGGTGGATGGCGACAACTACAGCTACGCGTTGCAGAAGCTAAACGCACGGATACGGGACGCGGTGGAAGAAGGCCAGACACGATTCGAGGACAATCTGGTATGGACACCCTTTGCTTTGGTGGCTGCTGCTTGATCCTGGTGTGGGTCTGCCACTTGCCTGGACTAACTCTCTCATTTGACCAACAACAGCGACACCTCCAAACCACGGAGAATCAGTTGCTGGAGGCCAACAAGGACGGGAGGGACGTGTTGGAGGAGAAGTACCGATTGTCCAACGAGAAAGTGCTGCTGCTCTCCGAGAAGGCCGATAGCACGGAGCGCGTGCTTCGCGAGATCATGCAACAGGTGGCCAAGGCCTCCTCCACGCCCTCCACCACTGGCAACTCCCTCCTCCAAGCCACCTTGTCCAGCAAGACCACTTCCTCCACCCTCAACTCGTCGAGCGCAATGTCCAAGAGCGGACTGCACGACCCCATACCCTTTCGGTCCCCATTGCTCGTACGGCTTTCCCCTCATCATGACCTCCAGTTGAGCTCATTGTCATGGTGGCTGCCCATCGGCACACAGAGCGACGAAGACGCGGCCGAGAGGCAGGCGGATCGAGACTTGGAGAAGGTGGTCAAGGGGATCAAGCACAACACCATCCGCTCGGTGAGCTTCCGAGGGACCCAGGCCAAGTCCAAACAGTTTAAGGCCGTGGCCGACGCTATGCGCGTGAACACCACCATCGTTACCATGGACCTGAGCCACGTCAAGTACTTCTATTTATTCTCTATTTATTGTTTCCTTTGGGTGCTGACGATGATTTCTTCGCAGGATACCGAACCCCTCGGTCAGCGCGCTGTGTGAATCCTTTGCCGTGCACAAGACGCTCTCGACGCTCAAGTGCAAGAACAGCTCGCTCACGTTCGAGTGTTGCGTGTCCA
Organism: Acanthamoeba quina; assembly: GCA_000826445.1. Classification (NCBI taxonomy): domain Eukaryota; phylum Discosea; order Longamoebia; family Acanthamoebidae; genus Acanthamoeba; species Acanthamoeba quina. The sequence continues at coordinate 10,559 of CDFN01051947.1, read as the reverse complement.
TAGCCACCTATCTGGCGTCTTCGTCCACGCTACGCACGCTGAGCCTCGCTGCCAACGCCATCGACGAGAGCGTACGCTCATGATGTCGTACCACCTCACCGTTACCAATTTTTTTTCTCACTCTCGATGAACAATCCACAGGCGGCCGATGCGCTCGGCGAAGCCCTGCGCGAGAACAAGTCTCTCACGTCGCTCAACCTGTCCTTCGCCGAGCTGGGGCCGAAGGGCGTGGCGCCGTTGGCGGCCGGGCTGGCCCAGCACCCGGCGCTGACTCAGCTCAACCTATCCCGCAACGCCATCACCAGCCACGGAATCAAGGAGATTGGTACAGCCTCACAAGCCCAGTCAATCTTCGCTAGTTGAGGGGCCGTCATTGTGCATTCCTAAGCTCACTGTGTACTTTCTCAGCTGAGGCGCTGAAGAAGAACACGGTGCTGCAGCGCCTCAACCTTCAGGACAACAACATCGGCTCACGGGGGGTGGTGGAGCTGGCGAGATCGCTGCGAGGCAACAAGTCACTCACCTGGCTCAACTTGACGCGCAACACCATGGACGCTACAAGCCTCTCCGCATTCGTCGACACGTTACAAGGTAACTTTACTTTCCATGAAATCCCCCAATGTTAAGCACTAAACATTGGGTGTCGGAAATAAGGCGGCTGTGGGGTCACGGACGTGGTGTTGGCGGGGATGGGACTGGGAGTCGAGGGCGGCGTGACCTTTGGCAGAGCCCTGGAGCGGAGAGTGCCCATCAGATCGCTGGACCTGTGGAGCAATGGCATCGGACCTGCAGGCGCTGCTTCCCTGGCCAAGGGAATATTCGCCAGCGGCCATCTTCACACCCTGAGCCTCAAGGTATGAGCCAAGACTCAACTTGGTGCCGTGGGGCAGCGTCCACCTGACACCGTCTGGTGTGCAGGGCAACTTCATTGGCCCGGCGGGCATGAGGGAGTTGAGCGCGGCGCTGGAGGGCAACCTCACTGTTACTACTCTCGACGTGTCCGGCAACCGGCTCGGTGTAGAAGGTGGAAAGGAGCTTGCGAGCCTGCTGACCGCCAACCAACACCTCAAGAACGTCTACGCCAGCGGCAACAACCTCGACAACGAGGGCGTTGCCGCCTTGGCTGAAGCTCTTCGGACCAACGGTACTATTGCCGCCGTTCTTGGGTGATTAGTGGAGAGCTCGCTGGCTAACACCTTACGATAGCGACCGTGAGCACGCTCAACCTGCAGCTCAACCGGATAAGCGACGCGGGCGCCAAGGACATTGCTGCCGTTCTAGCCAACAACAAGGTACATAGGCTCATGTTCGCGCCATCACAGAGGCCTCACAGTGTTAACCTTGATGGATCGTGGCTGTTGCAGAACCTGACGCACCTCGACCTGGGGTGGAACCACATAACCCAAGTGGGTGCCCGCTCACTGGCCGAGATGCTAAAGGCCAATCGCGTGCTCTGCGGCCTTGGGCTGGAGGGCAACCGGATCACGGCCGAGGGCGGGATGTACCTGTGCGAGTCCCTGGAGAACAATCACGCGCTCACCTTCCTCAACATCGCCTCCTGCAACCTACGGAAAACGGGCGGCGTCAGCATCGCCGCCTTGCTGCGGAAAAATGCGACCCTCGAGGAGCTCATCATCAAGAAGAACGGCCTCACGTCCCAGGGCGTTCAGGTGGGTCCCCAGTCACAAGTCTAAGCTGAATGATTGCGCTTACGCCTGGTGCTTTCTCTCCCCTTTCGCAGTCCTTGGCCGACGGCCTGAAGCGCAACCTGGTGCTGAAGAAGCTGGACCTGTGCGAGAACAGGATCGACCTTGAGGGTGCGATGGCACTGGCGGAGATCTTCAGGCTCAACAACGGTTCGTTTTCTATCGTCTCTCGCCTCGAATGTACTTTGCTCATGGTCACAACATCATTCGTCTCTTCCCTTCATGCAGGACTGACGCACGTGAAGCTGGCCGGCAATGCCCTCACTGACGAGGGAGTGTTTGCGCTGAAGGAGGCAGCCACCAGGAACACCAAGCTCACCTACACCTTCTCCTGAAGCTGCAAACTATGACACTTGTCCCATTGTCGTTGTAGCATAGCCCATGTAGAGCTCTCAACTCTTGCTCGAACGGGCGCGAGCCAATGAACATGTCCCCCCGATAATTGAAATGATTTCGATAAAAAAATGAAAATGTAGCTTGAAAATTCTTATCGCCAGATCTCTGCATTTTGCGCCTTTGTCTCTTTGATCATTGAAATGGAGAGAACAGAGGAGGTCCCAGCCGAGCTTGCCGAGACGAACGATGATGAGCGATTGGTAGAGGACTTCACCGACAGCCCGGCCACGCCGTACGCGCCCTCTTCGTTCTTCTGGAATTTCGCTTTAGCCTTGGCGCCGGTGGGGCCTGCGATTAACGCATGATTTCGTGCAGTGCCTCTTTCGAATCTGAAAATCAGGAAGTGGTTGAAGCCAAATCGCCGTCTCCATCATCTTCGGGATCCTACACACCACAGAGCTCTAGGATGTCGTCTGCGTCTCCGTACGTAGCTCGTGTGCGCGACACGGAATCGCCTCAAATGGAGGACATGCAGCGGCTCCTCACTTTCCAGGCGCGTCAAATCGTGGAATTGGAACGCCAGCTCGCCCAGCAGGTTCGATCTCCACCTTCTCATCTCGGTCTTGTTCAAATTAGCCAACACGCCTTTACGTTTCCCGCGTGCAGCGGCTTCAAATCCGAATCCTCAACTGGCGAACATCGGGCTACACGGTGCGAGCATTCAAGGGGGAGGTCAACCACGCCGGCCAGGTCTTCGCGCTCAAGCTCAACGAGAAGGGAGACGAAGTCGCCTCTGGTTCACAGGTGCCCGCTCCCTCGGCACCCTCAGCACGTCTCTGGCAGAAGGCCTCTGGGCAACGCCAGCCAGGCTGACCATTCTCGTTTGTTCTACGCGGCGTGTAGGACAAGACCATCCTCGTGTGGAGCGTCAAAGGGGGACGATGCCTTCGTCGTTTGCGAGGACATGCGGCCGGCGTGTACGCTCTGGTACGGTAGTTGTTCACTCGTTGACGCCACCGGTCTCTCATCTCTCGGCTGAACGCTCGCTGGTGCTCGTGCCCCCTCGTCCTCCCTCTCACGCAGGACGCTCAAGGAGACATGCTGGCCTCGGGCTCGGCGGACAAGGTGATCCTCACCTGGAAGTTTTCCACCGGCGAGTCTCTTCTGGCCTTCAAGGGCCACAAGGGCACCGTGTACGCCGTCAAGCTCGCTGGCCACCTGCTGGTCTCTGGCTCTGCTGACCGAACGGTCAAGGTACTGCCGCGCCCTCCTTCCCCTACCTCCTCCTCTCTTCTTCATCTTCTTCTTCCGTTTGCTCACGGATGCAATCCCGCCGTTAGGTTTGGGACGTTAGGACCGGAGAGCTGCTCAACTCCCTCGAAGGCCACACCGGGTCCATCTCTTCGCTGGCGATCATTCGTTCTGCGTCCTCCTCCTTCTCCTCTTCTTCTTCTTCTTCATCGTCGTCCTCTTCCTCTGCTCCGAGCCCGATCATCGCCTCGGCCTCCTTCGACAAGACCATCAAGCTGTGGAATCTCTACACGGGCGAGTGCGTCGGCACGCTGGAGGGTCACACCGACTTTGTCACCTGCGTCCGTGCCGTGGGCGACAGGACGCTGGTCTCAGCGAGCAACGACAAGACCATCAAGGCACGCCCCGCCCCCCACACTGCTTCCTCCCGGCTCCCTCGAGCTTACCTCCTTCCCGTCCTGGTGCTCATTTGCTCGTTCATTCTTTTTGTCGTGACCCGCAGGTGTGGGATCTCGAGCGACGGGAGTGTGTGCGCACGTTGACCGGCCACACGGAGTGGGTCAATGCGGTCGCGGTCGAACCCAATGGCCACGTCGTTGTTTCGCTCAGCAAGGACAGGAGCATCAAGGTGCGGACGCCGCCACGCGCGCGAACGAGTGTAGGACTACCTTGGGCCCGTCCAGCTTCTAACCACCAAGTGTGTATGTGTGTGGCCAGGTGTGGCACCTTCCCACCGGCGAGCTGCTGCGCGAGCTCAAAGGGCACCAGGCGTCGATCCAGTGCCTCGAGCTTCTGCCCAACGGCATCCTCTCTGCGTCTGACGACGCCGCCATCAAGCTCTGGACCATGCTCTTCTGTTGACCAAGCTCTGCTTCAACACGCCACGTCACCACGACAGCAGGAAATATTTATCTTTTTTCTTTCCATTTTCCTTTCGGAGTCGACGGAAGTCTGTGGGAAAAGCTGAGATCGATCGTGTGTGCAAGAGAAAGAAGAGGGTGGTGGCGAACGAATCAAGAGGGCGACTCATATAGACAAGCATGGCCGAATCAACAGAAGACCCGGCCCTGGGCGTAAAAATCTTTGCCATCTTCCTCGTCTTTTTTTGCACGATCATTGGCACGTACGTGCTCTGGCTCACACAACCCTCAACACACAAAGCTTTGCCTTCTCTTGTCTTGAATGCTCAGTTTTCCTCCATCTCCAGCATTCCTCCCTTCATCCTCCGAACGGCTCAGCTCGAGATGACCGAGCAGCGACAACGACTCTTTTCCTATATGAACTGTCTCGGTACGTTCTTCGCCTCGCCTTGCACGTGCTCTCGCTACTCACCTGGTGCTGCGTGTCGCGCTGCCCTGCCCTCTCTAAGGTGGTGGCATATTCCTCGGCTTTGGGTTCTTGCACATCCTGCCGGAGGCTGCGTACGTCGATGCGCATTCCCTGCTGGTGGAGGCGGAGTAGAGAGAGAGTGGAGTGGCCCCCCAAGGTTGGATTGAGCGAGTGATGTGAATGTCCAGGCACCTTCTCCTTTCGTGACGCTAACCTCAGCTCCAACCACGTTTTCTTTTTCTTTTTCTTTTACTTGACAGACAGGACTTCAAAGCCGACACCAACGTACCTCTCCATGACCCTGGCGCTTGCCTTGCTTCTCCCTGATGCTGACTAATAATGTGTTTCTTCTTCTTCTTCTTCTTCTCTTTCTTGGTGCTCGACAGGGGTTCCCGCTTATTTATTTCCTGGCGCTGTGTGGGTTCATGCTCATCCTGCTCGTGGAGAAGTTCTTCACCTGGCTGAGCGAGCGAGCCAGCGGCAACTTCGAGAAGATCGACGATTCGGAGGAGCTCCAAGATCTTGGCGCTGGCGATGTTGACGACATGGAGGCCGGCGGCGACGAGGACGCGCAGGCGATTATGCTGGACGGCGGTGACGATGGTGGCGGCGCTGACGGCGCGGAGCTCTCCGTCAACGGCGACGCACCGGCCATCAAGAAAGCGCAGAAGAAGAAAAAGAAGAAGAAGCACGGGACGCACGACTCTGCCTCCCATGGCCACTCGCAAGGCCACGGCCACTCGCACGGCCTCCCGTTGAACGTGGAATCGCCGCTGCTGCCCTACATCCTCACCGTCGGTGCGGCGTCAGTGCCCGTATCGCTTACTGCTGCTGCGTACTCACACGTGGCGACACCCTGGCGATAGGTCTCTCCTTCCATTCGTTCTTCGAGGGCATGGCGCTTGCGCTCACCCGCCGCTTCATCACCGCCATCGTCATTCTCATCGGTATGCCGGCAGTGACGTCACCGCACGCGCCAGCTGGCTCTTGAACCCTTTTGGCTCACTCCCTTCATTTCCCTCCGTGTGCGCGCCAGGCCTCGCTGTGCACAAGTCCGCCGAGACGTTTGCCATCGGGGTCAAGCTCGTCAACACGAACATCAGCAGCCGCAAGTGGGTGTGGCTCATGCTCACCTACTCGGCCATCACCCCGCTCGGCATCGTGACAGGTACCCTCCTTCATCGCGCGGCAAATCGAATGGTGAGCCTAGATCTCATGCCTCTACTCGCTACCACGATGCGCGTACGTTTGGCCACAATGCCAGGCATCCTGATCGAGAACTCGGTTTCGGCGAGCGCGTTGGAGAGTGTGTCGTCTGTCCTCCAGTCGATCACCGTTGGTACGAACATCGCCGTAGTCCTCGCCTTCATTCCCTCCCCCCCCCTTCACTGCGCCATCCAGTGTGTTGAGAACGGTCTTGCATCGCGCTGCAGGTACCTTCCTGTACGTCGGCATTCTGGGCACCGTGGTGGAGGAGTTCTCCACGCACAAGGGCATCGTGCCCAAGGCCTGCCTCTTCTTCTTCGGTACGTTCACCCACCCACACGAGTGGCACATCTCTCATTCTCACCTCCGTACATCTATCTAACATGTATGTACGCATGTTGTTTCATGTCAGGATTGTTGGCGATGGGCCTGCTGAGCATGCTGGACCCACCAGCAACCACGGCAAGATGAGAGGGTTTTTGGTGCTGACGTCAGCATTCCCTACATTCCTGTTCATCTTATTAGCAGCAATAATTAATTTCGATGTTGTTCGAATTGCCGCCTTTGGGCCACCGCCACAACTCTCCCTCGTGTGCCGGTCACCACACATCTAGCCACGCTCTCCTGCTCGTGCATCTTCTTCAACCTCGTATCGTAGCGGCTCTCTTCATCACAACCCACAAGATTTGATTACGACAAGAAGAGATCACTTCTTATCTCTCTCTCTTGTTCTTCTGTAGATTATCACTTCGCATACACAAGAGGGTGGACACGCCGAAAGCACACACCATCGATCAATTATCAACAACTAGCCACACCACAAGATGAACGGATCTGCGGCAGCGGCATCGCCGGCTCTCTTGGACAAGAAGGCGGCCAAGCTCAAGTATAAGGAGGAGAGGAGGAGGATCAAGGAGAAAGAAAAAGAGATGAAGGAGCAGAAGAAGAAGGAGGCCAAGGAGGCCAAGAAGCGCGGCAAGGGCTTCGTGGGTGCCTCCATCAGCGGGCCTACCAACTTCTCGCACGACACCCACGTCGGCTGGGACATGGACCACGGCTTCGAGGTACACCTCGTTCTACTCTTCCTTCTGCACGACTCGATTCTCTTCCATCTTGGGGGCAGTGCCATTTGAATTTGTGTAGAGAGCGCATCTTGATGGCCATGCTTGCCCTGCAATCTGGAGATGGAGAGCTCTAATGCTGCTGCTGCGAACTGGGGTGAGTGCAGGTGCGCAACATCCCAGCCGAGTGGAAGCGACTGTTCATGGAGGCGGGCGTCAAAAAGAGCGAGCTCCAGGTGCGCGCTCGTTGGTTTCCTCTTTTCGTGCAAGACCACTTTCTTTCGCTCTCCGCTCACCTGCGCCGCCCTACTCCTCCGCTGCACCTCTTTCTTTTGCGTCACGCCACCGCCACCACCACCAGGACCCGGAGACCAGGAAGGCCATCCTCAACGCCGTTCGCCAGTCCGTCTACGGCGCGCCGCCCGCGCCTCCATCCGGCGGTGCGTGCCTCCACACGTTGGACCGAGGCCTCTTCTTCATCGCCTTCCCTTCTCATCGTGACGTGTTCGTTCTCTTCTTCGTTCTTTTGTTGGGCGGTGGCGTGTGTGCAGTGCTGGGCATAGCCGGGCCGCCCCCGCCTCCGGCCCCTCCTGCGCCTCCCGCCGCGCCCGCGCCTCCGCCGGCGGCCCCTGTGCTGTCGCCTCGCGCGCCGGCCGCGCCGCCGGGCGGCCTCGTGCCCCCGCCTCTGCCTCCGCGCGTCGACATCGAGCCCGGCTTCAAGGGCCAGGCCCTGTGGAGCGAAGACGGCAACTGGTGCGTCGTCCGGTCTTGCCGCCACTCTCAGGCCCGAGCGATCCACTCACTCGCTTTCACCCCCCTTCAGGTACCAGGCGGTAGTCGACTCCATCAGCGATCAGGACGGCGTCAAGTACTACGCGGTCACCTTCACCGAGTACGGCAACCAAGAAACGGTGCGTGCTCCTTTCTCGTGTGCGTGTGTGTGTGTGCGTGTGTGCGTGCGTCTTTAGGAGGTTTGTCGTTGACGTCGACCACGCGAAACAGGTGACGGAGAGCGGATTGCGAAACGCGGATGGATCGCCGATCGACGGTGGTGGCTCGGCGCCGTCGGCGCCCGGCGCCCCAGCGCCACCGCCCGGTGGAGTCGACCTGGCGGCGCTGCTGCAGGCCAAGGCCAACGCGCTCAAGACGCCCGATCTCACCAACATGTCCGAACAGCAGGAGGGCAACATCGTGGACGCCATCCAGAACGCGCTCTCGTCCCGCAGGCAGGGCATGTGCTACTCGGTCTACGGGCAGGACGCCGGCCAGGACGGCTGGGACGATGACGACGACGAGTCCTGGATGGACTTCTAAGGCGGCTGCTCCTTGCATGGCAGCACCACGTCAAGAAGGAAAGAAGAAGAAGAAGTTGGAAGAGAGAAGCAGCATGTCGTGTATCTGCTCAATGTAAAGTGTACCCCCACGGTTTGATATTATTTATTTTATTGTTTTCTTTTCTTTTATTCTTGTGTAGCGCCACAACAATCGAATGATGTGGGCCACCACCAGCGGCATGCGGCCATACATCGTGTATTGGGCGGTGCTTGCGTGCCTTGTGCTCGCTGCCTGCACCACGTCTATTGCCGACGAGCCCTCCAGATCATCTTTCCTTTACACCAAGGTAGCCCCCTTGATGAAGAATCTTTACAACAAATGCAAACAATAATCAGACCGCACTCTCATCCACTCTCTTTGGCATCTCGCCCACACACAGGAGCCGATAGCGGTCGATCTCAGAATCAACGTAGTGCTGGTGGGGCTGAACGGCGACGGGGCCTTCACCTACAAGCTCCCAGAGTCGCGGCTGGCCTCGCTGCTTGCGACAGCGCTGCCCACCTACCGCCCGTCGCTGGTGGAGGAGGAACGGCCGCTCAACGTGGAGTACACCCTGCGATACGATGTGCACCACCAGCACAACATCGGCACCTTCACCAAGATGCTCGGCGAGGAGCTCAGCAAGCTCGGGCCTGTACGTTGCGACACCACACACCACACACAACACACTCGCTTGCCGCGCGTTTTCCTCATCACGTCCATTGCCGCACACGATCCAGCCGGACAGAGGCGCGACGCTGACCGATTACGCGGTTCCCCCGAGCGCACTGCAAGCGTGGCAGCCCTACTTTGACTCCATCACCGTCGCGGTACGCCGTGTTTACAGTGCATTTTCTTATCATGTTCTTCTTCTGTTGGTGTCCACATATTCAACGGTGGCGGTGGCGGTGGTGAACAACAGGACGAGTACAGCATCATCCTGCTCAACCCGTGTAAGCGCGCGTTGGAAAACGCGAGGACGGGTGCTGAGGGCACCACGGTCGAGCCCCGGTGGCAGTACCACTACAACTACGACGGAGCTCCCACCCAAGGCAAAGACACACACACACACACACACGAGACTACAACACCCAACGACGAACAACTTCTGGGAGGTCACCAATGGGACTGACACACGTGATCGATTCATCTATTCCTTCTGCAGCGTGGGTGTCCGAGGGCCGCTACACGGTGGTGGATCTGAGCGCTGGGCCGGTGGTCTACGGACCCTCGGACGTGGGCGAGGGAGCGGTCACGGCCGGTACGTACCCATTTATTACCCCATCCAAACCCAACCGATCAGCCGCTTGAGTGCGCGGTTCGCTCTCCGTTGTTTGCTGACCGCCTCGTCGATCAGCCTCCTTGCCTCGCCTGGGGAAGTTCCACAACAAACTGAGGGCGCTGGGCCAAAATAGACTCTACGAGCGCTACACCGTACATGACCCCCTCCCACCACCGCCACCAATAATCCTCGCGCCCTCGTGCACGTGGTTGTGTGTAGCCTTCGCCACCACATGCGGCTCATCGGCGCGTGAGCAGGTGAGCGATTTTGCCGAGATCGAAGCCCACATCGCCACGACGGTGATCTCGGCCATCCAGCACGTCTTCGTGCCCGACATCCGGTTCCCTGCCGTCCAAGCCGACAAGGTGCGCCTCTGAGGCAATCTTGATGGGGGGGGGTTAAGGCTGTTTGGCATTCCGCTCATGCTCATCATTCACCGCCGCCCGACGCGCGCACTCACCACTCAGGTCCTGGTGCCGATCGTCGTGCTACGGAACCACGTCGAGTTCAATCCGTGGCACAAGGGCCACCCGTACTCGATCGACATCGACGCCATCAGGAGGGAGGTGGGCAAGCTGGCTCTGCCCAACCAGGAGGTGACGATCGTGACCGACCTCCACGGCCTGCATGAGCACAAGCACATCGCCCTCGCCCTGGCCAAGGCCCACAAGACCGACACCGTCCACGAGCTCAACGCGTTTGGCCGTTATGACGTACGTCTGCGCACACGTCCCGATGTGGTGATGATGAGGCTGATGTCTTTCTTACCCGACGCGTAAACAGGCGAAGGAGAAGCCCTACATCGACGGTCGCGCGCTGCTGCAGCAGATGAAGGACGCGCAGGACATCATCACCTCCGGATTCCTTCAGTCGGCCGAAGAGCGCGCTCATCTGTCCGCCTTCTTTTCTCGGTACGCCCCCCCCCCGGCGCGATTCGAAAAGTTGGCTCATCACCACGGACCGCGGGGGGGGGGGCTGGATGGGGTGCTGTGGCGATGCATGCACCTAGTCCGCAGCCAGCGGCCCAGGCCTCGGCCCCGGATTCGCAGAAGGCGTCGCGACCGCTGGGCACCC
>CDFN01051937.1:0-16097 GCA_000826445.1 Acanthamoeba quina | reverse complement strand
AATGCCCTGCTGGTCAACAACACCTTTCGGCACAATGGTGCCACAAGCATCGTCATCTCGCCGGTTCTCTCCTACGGCCTCAATCTGACGGTGGCGGGCAATGTCTTTTACCGCAATGAGGGCGGCATCGAGGTCCAGTATCTGGAGGCCATGCCCGTCTGCGCGTTAGCGTTTCTCAACAACACGTTTGTCGACAATCGAGGCACCGCCGTGACGCTGACCATTGCCGACCTGCCGCACGCCTCGGTCCTCTTTCGGAACAACATCATCACCGGCACAACCGCGCCCCTGCTCGGCGCCGTGCTCAGCCTGCAACTGGACGGCGACCTTGACTTTGCCAACAATCGAATTGCCTTCAACGATGGCAGCGTCGCCCTCACCATCGATGGCAAGAACGTGACTGCGCGGATCGCGGACAACGTGTTTCTTTCGAACCGAGCCTCGGGCCTCCAGGTGGACTCTTCCGTCTCTCCGTTCAACTTGCTACTCCGAGGCAACACTTTTGCCAACAATACCGCGGGCCGCAACACCTACTACAGCGGAGGGGCTCTGCTCTGGATCGCTGGCGCTGTCAAAGCAGTGTTCGAGGCCAACGTGTTTCTCGGTACCAACCAAGCGCGCCTCCCCTTTGTCCTTCCCTGCTAACCTGCTGCTTTTGGCCACAGGCAACTCTGCGACTCAAGACGGTGGGGCGGTGAGCATCACGCAGTCCTGCTTGGGCAATACCACCAACAGCTTCCTCTTCCACAACGATATGTTCCAAGAAAACCGCGTGAGCAGTGGAATGGGCGGAGCGGCCTCCATCACGTCGTGTCCCGACACTGCGGTCTTCTTCAACTCAGACTCGAGCATGGTCTACAACCGCACATGGGACTACCGCACCCAGGCGCGGTTTCAAAACGTGTCCTTTCAGCGGAACGAGGCGCTATGTGCGCAGTGCCGGGCGGAGCGTTACACCTCGTGTTTGGAACTGTCACGGCAAAGCACTGCCGCTTCTCTGGAAACCAGGTGCCTGCCACTTGCAACCGTCGTTGCACGCACGCGCATACTCACCACTTCCCTCTGCTCCTTGACCTTGCCCTAATGTTCCAGGCAGCGGCGGGGCTATCGCCGTGGACGGAGAGTCGACCTCCCTCTCCATACACAACAGCGTGTTTACCCGCAACCGCGCGTCGGCACAGGGGAGCGACGTCGACTTTGAATCTGGCGGGACTTTCAAGCTGCACAACGCCTCGACCGACGTGGAGGGGGCCACCGGACCGTTCCTCGTCGTCTTTCAGGCTGGCCTCAACTCGAGCATCTCGACCACCGACGTTGCCTGCTCCCCGGGGAGCGTCTATTTGGATCTGGAGCCGTCGCCATTCGTCATCCAAGCGATGCCGTGGGGCAAGGTGTGGGCGCTCTCCCTCCTTAAAACCTGCCTGCGCTGTGCCAGCGGGCTCTATGCCGTGGCCGGAGCGAATCTACGCGGCCTCGATTTGCACAACACCTCGTGCCTGCCATGCCCCGGTGCAGCCGACTGCTCTCGTGGCGCAGCCGACGTCTACACGCTGCCGGGCTACTGGTGTGCGCCCACCAGAAGGAGCCCCGCCAATGCGTTGGAGTGCAGGACTTGCCCCGATGGCTACTGCGCGACCGACGACGAGGCCGTGGCACCTGGCCTGCGTGTCTAACCGACGCGGGACGCTCTGCGGCGAATGCCGCGCCGGCCACGGCGAAGCCTTTGGATCGGAGGACTGTGTACCCGATGCCGACTGTTCCCCCGCGTCGGGCTGGATGCTTCCGGTCCTGCTCGGCATAGGCATGTGCTACGTGGGGCTCGTCCTGTGGCAGTCAACCACCACCCGCTGTGGAAGTCGATCACATACTTTATGCAGACGGCGCCGCTAGTGTCTTCGTCCGACAACGTGCTGATGCGCGCCACGATGGCCGTCTTTGCGCTCGACCCGAGTATCCTCGGCATCCACGTGACCGTTTGTCCGTGGGCCAGCCTTACCGCGGTCGAGAAGATGGCCGCCGACTATGTGCTTCCGGCGGTGCTCCTCCTCGAATTGGCGCTCGTCCTGGCCGGCCACCGCTTGCTTCGCTCGCTGCTCCCCCTGTTGCCGCCCTCAGCGACCCGAAAGAGGAGTATCAACGTCGCCGACGACGAAGTCAGCCACCACGGTGCGCACGAGAGTACGCGAGGTACGCGGGCGCGCTGACGGCGCTCGTGCTGCTGATGTACGAGGGCGTCACCAGCGCGACCATGGACCTGCTCCACTGTGTGCCCTGGGACGGCGCGCTGCGGCTCTTTCGAGCGGGCTACGTCACATGCTACGCCGAGTGGCAGTACCCGCTGTTTGTGCTGCTGGGCGGCTTCCTCGTGCCGTTCCCGCTCCTGCTCGTGGGCCTCCGCCGGTGGCTCAGCAGTCGACAGCGGCGCAGGGACAGCAGCGCCGCGGGCTGGGCGGTGCTCCACGTGCTCGAGGGACCTTACACAGGAGAGCGCGCGTGGTGGGAGAGCGTGGGCATGCTGCGCAGACTCGCGCTGCTGGCGGTCGCCACCTTTGTGCCCGACCCGATGTGGCGCGCTCGGCCTCGCCGCCGGGTGCTTCGTGGTGCTCCTGTCGCACGCCTACCTACGGCCCTACGCCGACCGCTACTATGGGTGGGCCGAGACGCTCTTCCTGTGCGACCTGACGCTAGTCGCCGGCTTTGGGCTGTCCTCGTTGCTGGGGGGCATCGACGCATTGTCTTTTCCCTGCTCCTTTTGCGCTCCGTTTGGGCTGCACAGGTCACTGGCAAGGTGGCAGGTAAAGAGGGCTCACGCTAAGGGAGGTTCTCTTGTTTACTCGCCCTCAGGGCGCCCTTAAGGGCGTGACCTGTCCTTGTCGGTGTCCCTCCATTATTACTTGGAGGGGAGGTCGTCCCCTCGCGGGCCTCTGGTACTTCTTACCCTCTGACCCAGTTCCCCGTCTTCCCTCGCCACAGCCCATCGGTGGCCATGCCGGTGGTGCTCCAACGGAGGCATGCGCGCACAGGCTGCTCATAAACAGACGCGCGCATCAATCATTGGAAGATCCCACCGTGCATTGCTTTGTTGGTGCCAGTCGAAGTGGCCACAAGCCAGCAGTGTGTGCGAGAGGACCGGAAAGAACACTGAATGGAGCCATTGTGCACATTCCACTTGCCCACACCCCCCTCGCGTCTTTCGCCACGGTGCCCTCTCTATTGTGGACCCCCTTGTGTCACACAGGTAAGGTGGCTGATGAGAGTGAGGGAGAGGTAAGGCGAGGCCCAAGAAGTCTCCTGGTAAGAGGCCGAGAAGGGAGGCTCTCTACTGCAAGTAGTTGCCTGACCGTAAGACGGCAAAGGAGGATCTCCCACTTTGCGCTTGCCTCTTTCTCACCCTGACTCACCATCTTACACCGGCACCACAACACTCACTGCAAACCGCGGACGACGCACCAACTGCCAGGTTGACGGGCATTGTTAGCCAACCAACAACTCTTTGCCTTGGGCTAGCAAGTGGGGGGGAGGGGGTTAGATGGGGAGTGAAAGGGCCTGAATGGATTCAAAAGAAACTACAAAACCTGTACGCCACTGAGGCGCGCAGCACCGTGACCGACATCGAACTGAGCCCCAAGGTGGTCGACACCGAGGCCAACATTGCGGGCCACGGTAGCCCACGATCGCCTGTCATGCATGCCGTGTGGCTCTTCGAGGCCACCTCCACCGCCGACAAGGGTGCCGCTGCCAGGGGGGAAGTTGCCCGATGCAGCAGCAGCAGCAGCAGCGGCACCACGGGCCACGGTGGCAGGCCTGGGTGCAATGTGGTGGCCTCCCCCATTCCCGCGCCATCACTGTGCGGCACCTGCTGCGCCGCGGCGCAGGCGGGTCGTCCGACGCGTCTTGCCCTGGAAATATTAAATAAATAAATAAAACCGCGGGGGGGGTTGTTGCTGGCGTGAGGCGTGAGGCGTCTCAACAAAGAAGAATTGATAAAAAGATAACCTCTCCCCCTTTTGGCGGTTTATCTGCTGGCACCAGTTGCGTAACCGCTGGGCTTTTTCAAACAAGCAATCAAAAGGTAGATCATGGAGTCCACCACACCATCACCACTCCTCCCCGCGACGACGACCAACGACAGCGCGGACGGCGACAACCCCTCCGCCGCGGCTCTCTCCACCATCGACGATGCTTTGTTGATGTGCGCCCAGGCCCAGGTCGGTGACCGCGAAGAGGGCGATTTGCCCATGTTGGCTCTACAGGCGCGTGACTACCACGAGAACATATTTCGCCACGCCCTCAGCGAAATCCGAATTAAGCAGAGAGACGCGACCGTAATCACGGGTATCGTCTTCGCCGATGGAAACGATCGTGTTGGAGGCATATGCCTAGCCCCCTGGCCGTCCCACGACGACAAAACCACGTGGGCCCGTGTGCACGACGACTTTCCTTCTCGACGCATCGATTCCCTCCGCCTGATTGGCGAGAGCGACCTAGCGCAGGCTCTGGCGTTCTTGGCCGCTAACGAGCGGTTCTTCATCGAACTTTCCCCCGAGCGTGGCAACCCGGCACAACCCATCCTCAGCGAGCAGGCATGGTTGCAGCGCATCGCCGCAGCGCTGGAAGCCAGAGGGAGACCTCTAGGCGCCAAGGAACAAGTCCTGGCGCGCGGGTTGGCCTCTTGGTCACATTCCGTCGAGGACATTGTGAATCGCAACTTCATCGTGCAAGATCTCCTCGATAACGCTGCCACCAGTCCGTTCATCAGCACCAGGCACTGCCGCCTCTCTGTTGTACAGAAGGGATCGCTAATGGGCGACTTGCAAGGTCTGTGCCTCTTCTGCCCAGCCCCACCATGAAGCATGGTCCACGACTGACTCTCCTGTCTCTCTGTCCAGGCAAGGAGAGCAACGATGTGCCCTCTCCAGCCGACAACAAGCATTCTTTGGTGCACCTCGGGCACCTGGTCGATTATGCAGTGGTTGTGGAAGACATGAGGTATCTGTGCGGAAGGGAGACTTGGACCATGAAGCGCTTACTGACATGCGTGGCTTGTTTTGTCGGATGCAGCACCAACGGCACCTACATCAACGAAACCTTGATTGGAAAAGGCAACAAGAGGACGCTGACGCACAGCGACCACCTGTCTCTCGTGATGCCCATCTCCAACAGACCCAATGGTACAACAACAGCCGCTCATGGGGACCGCCTCACCCCCTCTCTGAGACTTCTGCTTCCTCATTCCCCAACCGCAGATGCGACATATGACTTGATCGCCTACTGCTATGAGCACTAAGGTCCGAGCCAAGGCGCCGCTCCGTTCAGATGGATGCCGTTACCCAGCCACCCCTGATACACCATTTCACGGCCACCACACCCCCTCCCCGCACAACGCCAGCCCCCTCGGTTCCCTTCTGGCTTGATGCAACCTAACTTTTATTATCTTTGGTAGATGAGTACAAAGACAGAACAGGAGGAGGAAGGAGGAGGAGGAGGGGCGAGAGGGCCGGAGAGGGTCCCTCACAAGGAGGACCGGTCACACACCCGCTGGATGCGTCCCTGGCACAGGGTAGAGAAGAGAGGAGTAGCGAGCCGCGGCTGCGAGGGGGTCAAGGACTGGCTCCTCGGCCCCTTGCGAGTAGGGCAGCGAGGGCAAGTTCGGTAGAGGAGCCGAGGTGGTCGATAATGGCGATGGCGGCGACTGCAGGTGGTCATGATGCTGCGCCGGGTAGGGTGGCATCAAGGATGAGAAGGAGCCAATGAGGAGGAGGGAGAGTTCGCGGTGCAGGGACAGGGACTCCTGGCTGAGGTCGTCGAGAAGCCGGTCCTCGCTGGGCGTCACCAGCAGCTCTAGGAACGACGCGCTGCCTGGCGAGGGCGAGGGCGTAGGGAAGAAAAGGCCCTCTGGGCAGGTGGCCGGAACGGACCAGCCCGGTGACAACGAGTGGTTGAAAGAGGCCGTGTCAGTGAGAGTCGGGGAGGGAGAGGAGGTAGTGAGTAATGAGGAAGCAACAGAGCGAGACCGGGAGCAGGCGCTGCGGTATCGCGAGAGAGGCGCAGGAGGTTGCTGCAGCCCAGACTGCGCCTGCTGTGGTGGAAGGGGCTCCTGTGGGAGGAGGAGGAGCGGCACCTCGGGCAGACCCTGGCCGTGATCGGGAGATGAAAGCGATCGATGGGTGGTCGTCAGGCGGTGGTCGGGGTCGTTCGTCAACACCGTGGGGGTGCTGCTCCTGCCATGGGGAGGGTGGCTGAGGCTCTTCTTCCTCCTCTTATTCGTCCTCTTGGTCGTGCTGTGAGCGCTTCCATCCGCAAGCGGGAGACTCCGTCATCTCGTCGTCGGGCAGCAGAGGACGCCACCGGGGCGGTAGAGGAAGCGACGGGTTGGCGGTCCGCGAGGCGCTTCCTGAGTAGTTGGCGAGTGCGGGCATGGGCGTTGATGAGCGCGCTCCTTCTGTTGTTCCTCAGTATGCACGTGGGGGCTCCCAGGGGACAGGTCGGCGCAGCGGAGGCTCGTGACCCCTCCCTGGATGCCGTCGGCGCTGGTGCGACCCGACGGGAGCAGTTGGTCCAACGATGACCCCGAAGAAGGTAGGCGCACGCTCCACATGAGGCCGGTATGTTGGGCCAAGGGGCAGCAGGTCGTACACGTACGCTGTAGGGGAGGGGGAGGAGAGTGCGGGGCGGTGTGTATGGCCTAATTAGGGGCAGACTCTGGCCGACTCGCTTGCCGCCCAGCCAGCATGGTGATGAATTGGACCTACGGTTACATTCATTTGATTGAACTGGTACCTGCCATCGGACGTCAACCACACGGCAAGCCCCGACTCAACCGGCGCACCCCACAGCTGGGTTCGCCCTCCGGGGGAGGACTCCTCTTGCACAGCTCGAGTTTCTTCTTGCAATGCGAGCGTAAAGGCGGAGCGCTCGCCGGCCTCGCTCACTTTGCATGCGATGCCCAACACCAGGCTCCCCTCCTCGCCCACCCCGGCATCGAGGAGACTTGTTCCAGGATATTGGTCGGCATGGGACTACTCGAGTCCTCGGCGCGAAATAGGGGGCGGGGTATCTGAATGAACTGCCACGAGGAACAAGGAACCGGCGCAAGCCCCCTCCTTCTGCGAGTAGCCCTATTTGCTGATCCACCGGTTTGATGTGGTCGATGTGGCAGTTGGTGGTGGAGTCGAATGCCGTGCATAGGCTGGTCGCTGCGCACCTTCTGGCCAACCCTCCCACCGAGCTCAACAAGGAGGGTGATGTCTATGATTTGCTACAGCGAACCAACGAAATCAAGACTCTTGTTCTCCGCCTCACTGCCACCGCCGCCCCCGCAGCGGCTCATGCAGGAGTTGCGCTTCCTCCCGATGTGTAATACATACTGGTTGGCAATGGCCCCCGGCGGACCAGTGCCCCGCGTGGCGGGTCGCAGCCCGAACTTCTTTGCCAAGTTGCCTGGGTTCAGCCACACAAAGACGGCACGACATTCAATTTTATTTGTCTTGAGGGGGGGCTTTTTCTGCAGCCTCTTCTTCACCTTGTCCAGGGCCATTTCGGTGCAGCTCGTCGTCCCCACGCATGTCTGGTAGCGTGCAGGGGTTTCTTGTTCGCCTCATCCAACTAAGCCCTCGTGGCTCGGATGCTCGCCTCCTGGTTATACATCGAGGACAGGCCCATCGCCTTCCTGTATGGGAGCAGGACAACAACAACTACAACAACCCCAACCCACCCAACCCCACTGCCCCCCCTACCTTTGATACTGACCTCTGCTCGAATAGGGTGCCCCTCTTTTCACTTAGCCCTTCACGCAGAGTGCCCACGATGAAGGTGGAGATGGGACATGGCTCCTGCCACCAAGGCTGGGTAGACGGCGCGGGTGTCCTGAGTGGCCACAGTAGGGCAACACAAGCGCTTCCTCTGCCTAGCCCACGTACGCCCGGTTCGAAGGGTCCTCATTTGAACGATTGGTTTGGTTACGGTAATGCTTAGGGTGAAGACACAGATACACCCTACAAAGCCATGCATGCACCAATCACCAGTGCCAGCACCAGCGCCAGCGCCAGCGCCAGCCCCGGCACCAGCACTTGGCCGCAGTATTGGTCGCTGATGTCATGATCGTTGTCGTCCATCCGAGGAGTGGCTCCATTCATGTCATGATCGTTGTCGTCCATCCGAGGAGTGGCTCCATTCCTCGGCCTCGCTAGGCACCTGCCAGCCGTACCGCGGTGGGTCATCACGCCGCTGCAGCCATCGTACGTACAGTAGGGCCTGAGGCCATGGGAGATGCTCCAGTCGCGATAGCACTTGGGGATGTATGGGACGGCCATAACGGGTGGTAGGTCGCCATAGCAGGCGAAGCAGGTGAAGGTGTGGTCCATGTCGGGTCGAGGTTGTTCGATCGTAAGAGGCGATATCGCTACTACTACGCTCATCACCATTGGTCTGTACCGTTGTCCTTCCCTCTTGTGCCCCGAACTAGGACGCAAGTGACCACACACACGGCAAGAACTGGTTGAATTGTCATCGTCCCTCTACATCCCAAATAAAGAAAATGATCCAAACGCCATGGCGAAAACACAGCCCTGGGTAAAACAATGTAGGGAATGCCGTGCAAGACCTTGCTGTGCCTCTGGTGGTAAAGCCCGCCTCTCCTGCTTCTCTTCTGCTAGCCTCTGCGGATTTTTGCCGGGCCGCAACCTCCTCTGGGATTCCTCCTCCTTGCCACTTCACACGCCTCAAGAAGGTGTGAGAAGAACTGCAAACGGCTAGCGTAATAGGTAAGCCGGCATCAAGCACTGAGTTGAGTGCAGAAAAAGGAGTTAAAATAGGATATTCTTGGGTCTATTCAGACATTCCCCTAGAAAAAAATGAGGAGAGTAGAGAGGGGTCTTCTCTGTTACTACTATCTACAAGTCGGGATAATCAGGTTGAGCCCACCTGTCACACAGGGTAGAGAAGAGAGGAGGCAAAGTGTGCGGCCGCGTCGCGGAGGGTGCAATAGGACTCCTCCTCTTGCGCAGATCCGGTGTGGCAACCAAGGAGGATGACAGCGATGGTGGAGGCGGAGGCGGAGTCACGGGGTGAAAGGGAGGCGAAGGGAGCTGCGGGTGGAAGGGCGCCGACGAGGAGGAGCTCCACACAGACGATCGGTGGTGAGGTTGTGCCTGCTGGTGCTGCCGGGCCAGGTCAGGTGGTGCCAAGGTTGATGGCGATGATGATGAATGGAGGAGGAGGGAGATCTCGCTGCACAGGGGGCGGCACTCCTGGTTGATGTCGGAGATGAGGCGGTCTGCTTCGAGCGTCGCGGGCGACCTGTTGTTCCTCCTCGGTGTGAATGATGCCGAGGGGGTGGCCACGTAGGCGGTAGGGAACCAGTCGGGGCAGGTTGGCAGGAAGGAGGAGGGGGACGACGTCGACGGCCAGGGTGCTGAGGGGGGAAAAGGGCTGCGACTCGAGTCCAACAACAGAGAAGGCCTCGAGGTCAGGCGAGGAGGAGGAGGAAGAGGGAGAGGACGAGTCTGCTACGCAGCGAGGCAGGGAGGGGGCTCCGTGGCATTGTGGTAGGGGAGCAGGCAGAGGGGGCTGCTGCTGCTGCTGCGGCGGCGGCGGCGATGATGATACCACAGGTGGTAAAGGGCGGCCTTGCACTGATGGGTGGCGAGGAGTTCCACCTCTTGGGGCGCGGAGAGGGTGCCCTCCCCCAGGGAGAGTTCAGTGGCTGCTGCGTACCGGACCACAGCAGGCATCCCACCTCCGACCTCATCACCACCGGCCAGGGTCATACGTCTCAAGATGCGGCTACCCATCGAGTCAGGCACAAACTAGTAGGGCCAGCCGGCGCAGCAGGCCGAACAGTTGGGCCCATCAAAAAGGCTTGCAAAAAAACTGGCGCGGAGTTAAGATGATCACACAAACTCCGTTATGTCGCCCTTTGAACAATCAATTACATACATCAGAAGCAAGGCCTCTTTTCCTCTTGCTTCAACCCCTTGCTCGCTGGGCCGTGGTTTTTGGTGGGCCGTGTGTTCGGTGCGAAGGTTTTTTTTTTTTTGAGCAAATGGGTCACGTAGTTGGCCCAATAATCCTGCTTCTCGTCTCGAATGTTCTCGATGGTGCCGTTGGGGCAGCGCTGACCGTAATTCCACACGCGCACGCTGCCGTCTCTCGAACCGGTCACGAGCCTCCCGAGGGAGGCCTGGAGAGTCCATACGCGCCCGCTGTGCCCCACGAACTCGGCCTCTTTCAGGATGGCGTACGAGTCGGCCTACGTGGACGGGATCAGCGAATCTTTGTGGTATGGCTGCACCACTCCT
Source organism: Acanthamoeba quina (assembly GCA_000826445.1). Classification (NCBI taxonomy): domain Eukaryota; phylum Discosea; order Longamoebia; family Acanthamoebidae; genus Acanthamoeba; species Acanthamoeba quina. The sequence continues at coordinate 5,799 of CDFN01051937.1, read as the reverse complement.
GCATGTGAGAGCACACACACACACACACACACACACACACACACACACACACACACACACACACACACACACACCACACACACACACACACACACACACACACACACACACACACACACACACACACACACACACACGTCAATTATATACATAATGAGTGAGAACGGAGGGAGATCGTACCGGCGAGCCGTTGGAGGTCAAGACAATAACGGGGAAGTCGTATTTGCGATCGCTGTCACCTCCCACGAATAACTTGGCATTGCTGGCTTGCAGGCACAGCACCTTGTCCAGGCCTACAGAAGCACCAAATGGTTGTCAGTTGGTAGAGATGATTATGACGTCGGTATTTTTGAGCATGGCCACGCACTCGGACACGCACGCAATACAACTTGAGCAGAGAGGGGTGGGGAGAGAGAAAGCGAGCCTGTAGGAATCCTGTACACACAGGCCACGGGTCCGCTCGAATTGACAGCAGATATCCGTGGGTCCCATAACTTGATCATGCCCTGCAACAAATACCATTCGTCATGCTCTGCTTTGAGACAAGAAGACCCCCAAGGTTCGATGAAAAGAAATTAAAGAAATAATATGGGAATAGGCCGTACGTCACTGCCGCCAGAGATGATACACCTGGTTCGCTTATCCACCTGTACACACCGCACCGCTGTCGAGTCCTACGCACGCACATATAGGCGACATCAACGCGTCTATTGATAAACACGAATTTCCCCCCCCCAAAGCAAGCCGGGCAATAACCTCAAGGGTGGCGATGCACGTCGAGGTATTGACATCAAAGATCTTGAGGGTCTGGTCCAGAGAACAGGATACTAGTCCGTTGCCTCCATCGCAGAGTGTGATCATCTGCACTGGACCCTGGTGGCCTCCTTGCGCTGACAAGTAATAGATAGGGTGAAAAAAGGAGTCAGTTGAGCATTGCAGCCGCTACCCCGCCCCCGCCCCCAAACATGCACCCATTGCACACGTGTATACCTTGGCTGAGCACGGACAGGGGTTCATCGGATAAGGCGAGCGTGCTGCTTTTCGCCACACCTTGATGGTATTGTCGGACGAGCACGAGAAGAGGAGGCTGTTGGCGTCCTCACCCAACGGTGGCGGAACGGCGGAGGCGGCTTCTTCGGGCGTCTCCTCTCGGCTCGTCTTCAGTTTACTCACGTAGACCTCCCACTCGCTATTGCCCCCCTCCTCAATAAAAATCTAATTACCGTATAATCAGTAACAAGAATGGGCGCCTAGGTACCCTCTACTTCTCGAGAACCGGGCGGTGTCATCGTCGCCCCACGACCTGTTGCAGTTTTCGAGCGTCTGCAGGCAGTTGATTGCCGAGTCGTGCGCCTTGGTTTCTTGCAGCGGACCGTAGTGGATCAAGTCCAGCCGCTTTATCGTCCCTGTGTGGAATGACAAAGGGGGGTGAGGACACATCACCTGGAACGCACCCTTCTGCACAGGCCCACACCTGGCGCACACATGCACACACAATACATGACACGCACACAACAGCACCTTTGGCATTGCCGCTCCAGAGCAGTTGCTTTTCCTCGGAGAAGAGGATGCAGTAGACTCGGCGGCGCGACACCAGGGTCTTGACGGCGCAGTTGCCCTGTTTCCAGTTCCGCTCCAGTTGGTGGTACTTGCGAAACACGCCCTGCCATCCGCGCTCGAGATTGGGCGCCGGGTCAGACGACCTGCCTGATGACGACCATCCGCCGCGGCTCCACAGAAACGACTTGTCGCTCTCCTCCTGGAAGAAGGGGCGAGGCTTTTTCCTATTGCCAATGCAATGCTCACTTTCCTTGTCCCGCGCGTCGCTGCTGCTGCTGGTGCAGGTCGTTGGTGTCGGACTGGCCGCGGCACGGTGCTGCAGCATCACCATGTTGGCCGCTCGCTCCCGGTCACGCTCCTCCTGATCGTTATCACCGGTGCCGCCGTCGTCGTCGTTGCGCCTGTTGTCATCGTCGGTCTGATCGCCATTCCGATGATCGCCATCGGCCTCCTCCCATCCGCCATTGTAGGCGCCGAACTCGTGGTCCGCCGGACCCCCGCCGTCGAGAACTTCGGCCTGGAGGGATGATGAAGAGGTGGAGGATAGAGTCGTTATCGACGAATTGTTGCCCCAATCCGGGTGGCGGGCTGTGTTGCGGCGGCTGTGGCAGAGCGCACCGCTGATGGTGGTCCGGTTGAGCAGAGCCTCCTTCTCCACTCGCTTGAGGAACCAAAACTGCATCTCCATGGGATGCGAGGGAATGTGTTTCCTATATGTGCGTATGTGTGAGTGGGCGGGTGATGTTGGCAGGTTTAAACAAACAACAAGAATAGGTAAATAACAAAGAAGCGAGAGAGATAGAGAGGGATATAGGAAGAATCACGCACATGCACAGGGACTTCCAGAGAGCGTTGTCGTTGGCGAGTTGGTTCATGTGCCGGTTGAGTGGAAGGACTCGACACAGCAGTTCCTTGGGACCCAGAAACTGAAGAACATGCTGCACTATTTCTGTGTAGAGAACACACACACGTAGCATAGGATACAAGAGCGTCAACTGGCGCAGGCTCTTGGAGAGGGCGAACAAGTACGGAGGGCGGAATGGCACCCAGCAGCAGCAGCAGAGGGAGGAAAGAAAGAAAGAAGCATACCAGGCGGGAGGACGCCTAAAAATCCAAGCGAGTTGGTGGCCACGTCCAATCGATGCCTCTTCTGTTCGGGTACCATTGGGGACAAGCCGTCAAGAGATTAATTGGGGCATCGAATAATCATAATAATCGCAAATGGGGTGGGGGGCACCGAGAACTGGACGTAATGTTCAAAATTCTGCATGAAGCCGGACATGGAAAGGGTGGCAGTCTGCATCTCGAGCACGAGGTCCACCATGGACTGGATGAAGGTGGCTTGCCCTTCCCATTTGAACGATCGCACCACAAACGACAGGAACTCATCGACCTCCTTGTGGATTGATCTGAGCCTCGTCTTGGCCTGCCCCAGCAGCAGGCTCTCCATACCACCACCGACAAAGGCAGAGGCCGATGATGTCAATGGGCAACTCATCATTCAGGATGCCCCTCTCTCTTTCGGTCTCTTGGGAGTTGGATCAACGGAGGAGAATGCCATAGGTGCCGTCGCTCCGTGCTTGTGGTCTACAGTACCAAGCCTTGCAAACAGGCTACTCTCAGCTTCGACTTCCCCCCTCTTTCTTTTGCCGTGGCAGCCAAGGTGGCCCCCTTTTCTCAGGCACTTTGGCGGTTCGCCATGACTGGAAACCCTTCGTTCAGGCTTCACTGCTTTGATGGTCTGACCCTCTTTCATTACCCTCAACGAAGACCCATCACGCCCACATGCTACCCCCTCACCACCAAGGACAGGGAGGCACACCACACAAGAGGGAGAGGCACACCAGCGTCTGCCAGTGGCCTTCATCCATCCATGGTTGACCTAGCGCACCTCAAAGGGAGGTTGCCTCAACGCTATGTTCTGGTGTGTATGTGTTCTCCGCCTCCCCCCCCTTCCACCTTTATAGAACCCCATTTTGCAGGCTGAGGCGGTCCTACGCGTTTTACAACTTGGCCACCACCACCACCGCATCGGAGCCGGCACCTGGTGCTCAAGCCGAGAGTGGAGCAGGCGTTGTGATGGTGCGCAAGGAGGACGTGTACCTAGACCGGGCCGAGCGCTGGCCCACGAGGTACACGCGCCAGGCTCTGGGCAAGGCGCCTTTCCGTTGGTGAGCAGCCAGCGTCTCGGTTCGCGTCGTTGTGTCAAGTGCACTTGACCAGGCCTCAAGCTTGACTGTGCCATCCCTTTGGTGCCCTCATCGGAGAAAGTGCCCAAAGTTGGCTCATTAAGGGCCCAGTATCGGTAGCGCAAATTTTGTTGTTTACGAAAGCTTTCACGAAACAACTTCCCTTAAATTGAGCAAGAGTTCGCGTACACTTGGCGGCGAACTCGTGGTGGGATAAAACCAGCCAGATTGATTGCCTATTTGGCCAACGGCTTGGCGCGAACACACCAACGGTCGTATCGCCAAAGCAGCCCGCGTGGAGAGAAGCGAAGCCCTCAAGAAGCCGACAATCGTCATGGATACTCCACCAGGAACAACGAAGACCCCCAGGTGGGACGAGTACAACATCTCCAAGTTCTGTGAGGCCAAATCGATTAATGATGAGCGCATTCGCGGCACGACCTTCCGCCAGCTTTTGTACTACAATGACACCGAGTGCGCAGTTGGCAGATGGCGACCTCAGCACACAGGTAGGCTCACCTTCGTCACAAATAGGAAATTTAAATTGCAAACATGGTCCTTCTTGATTGAGTGTCACTCACCATTACACCACCTCTTTCCCCCCCCCCCATACAGCTAGTCTGCTCTCCGAAGACTGCAGCAGTACACAAAGGGCTACCAGTTTTGGGCGGATGCATTGGTCGACAATGGACCCATCTTTTCCCTCGGCCAGGGCCACTTCATCATCACACCACAGCTCATGGAGGCAGCACTGCCACTAGAAGCGCAGGAGCAGCTACATGAGCTCAGTATTGACAACGCAGATGATCCAGCATTGGCCTTGGGCGACCTCCTTGAAATGCTTGCCCATTCCGCAGACGTTCCCAGCGGCCGGTTTGGCCTACCTCTGCTCGACCTTGGCCATCGCGCTGAAGCGCTCAACGACCTGGCCCAACTGATCCAGCAGCTCCACCTGGGCAGAGCCAACGGGAACGGCGGCACGGGACGCATACTGCTAGGGCCAAAGGGAACCGGCAAGTCGGCCTTCCTGCAGGCCCTCGCCATCGCGACAGCCCTCCTGTGCCCGAGGCTGACAGTCGTCTACATCAACTACGCCTCGGTGGTGCACGACCTATCGAGCCCCATCTCGCCAGCGCAGATGCTGCATTACGCAGACCTCTGCTCTCGAGCCGACGCGGGCGCCCTGGCCAACAACTCGTCCCACTTGCCGAACCCCAACGACTGGCAGGCCACCTACGCCAAGCTGAAAACGTCCACGCAGCGGTTCCTCATCATTGCCGACGAGTTCAACAAGGTCTACTCGGCCAAGGGCCTGGCCGACATCGTGGCGCAGTTCCACTTGATCGGGCACACAACCGAGGGTCGGGTGTCTGCCGTGCTCTCGGGCAGCAGCGCAGCCCTGTTTAACCTATGCTACGGGCACATCGACCCAGCCACGCAGTTGAAGTATCCCAGCTACAATGGCGTAAGCTTGAACTCGGGGCGCTACACCGACCTGCGCATGCAGCCCGCCCGCGGTCGCGAGCAATTCCGCCGTGTGCTCGAGCACATCCGGCACGCGGCACAGCAAGGCCACAAGGAGCATCAGTTCTTTAACCAGGGCGACCTCGAGAAGGTTGACGTGGCGCTCGGGGACGAACGTCGACTCATGCAGCTCTACGCACTCACGGGAGGCAAGTTCCGCTATCTCAAGGAGTTCTTCACGGCGAGCGCGGACAGCAAGCCCGGCGCCTACTCGACACTCATTAGCCGCATCATACGCGACTTCAACGAGCAGTGGGCGGCTGACCCGCACTTCCAGGGGGTGATGAAGAAGCTTGTGGAAATGAGGGAAGGCCTCCGTGCGGCCGCCCGCGGGACCGACGGCGCAGCCGACGTGGCGTTCTGGGCCGAGGCATGGGTCGACGCCCAGCAGCTATCCGCTGCCGGTCTCTCGGAGTACCATGCCTACGAGCTCGGCGACAAGAACCTTCTCTTCGTGGAATCGACCAAGGCTGGCCTGCGGGTCACGTTCGAGGCTGGCATCCAGGAGGATCTGTGCCGGGTACCC
>CDFN01051802.1:0-10324 GCA_000826445.1 Acanthamoeba quina | reverse complement strand
CTCGCACGGCTTCTCGCTCGTGGTCTTGCCGCACTCCTCAGTCGTCGTGGTCTGCTTCTTGGTCGTGGTGGTCTCCTTGGGGCACTCCTCGGTGGTCGTGGTGGTCTGCTTCTTGGTCGTGGTGGTCTCCCTCCTGGTGGTGGTGGTCTCCTTGGGGCACTCCTCCGTCGTGGTGGTGTGCTTGGTGGGGCACTCCTCGGTGGTCGTGGTGTGCTTCTTGGTCGTGGTGGTCTCCTTGGGGCACTCCTCGGTGGTCGTCGTGGTTTGCTTGGGGGTGGTGCGCCTCTCGGTCGTCGTGGTCTCCCTCTTGGTGGTGGTGGTCTCCTTGGGGCACTCCTCGGTCGTGGTGGTGTGCTTGGGGCACTCTTCGGTCGTGGTGGTGTGCCTCTTGGTCGTGGTGGTCTCCTTGGGGCCCTCCTCGGTGGTTGTGGTGCGCCTGGGTGTGGTGCACCTCTCGGTCGTCGTGGTCTCCTTGGGGCACTCCTCGGTCGTCGTGGTGTGCCTCTTGGTCGTGGTGGTCTCCTTGGGGCACTCCTCGGTGGTCGTCGTGCTCTTGCAGTCGTCGGGGCGAATGCAGCGCTCGTGGCACTTGCGATCCGACGAGCACGACTCGCCGGCCTTCAGGTAGTTGCCCTTCTCGTCCGGGTAGAACCTGCAAGTTGACCAGTGGCCCACCACCGGTCAGCCCTCATGCAGGATCTGCGTGGTGTGAGAAGTGGGGAGGCGGTACCCATTGCCGTCGGCGTAGTAGACGCCGCAGCCGACGTCCTTGGGATAACACTTGTTGCCGTCGCGGTAGTAGGCCTTGCCGTTGATGAGCTCCGGACAGCAGCCCTTGCCGTCGGGCCAGTAGCCGCCCTTGCACGGGCCGCCGTCGTTCCTCATCTTGCCGTCGGCCAGGGCCGCCGTGGCTGCGAGAGCGAGGCCCAGGGCCACCACGAAGAACAGCTTGCTTGCAGGTGACATCGTCATTGCACTCTGGAGGGTGGGTGTGGATGGTAAGGTGTCTGAGGTGGGGGGGATAATAGGGATAAAGACCATTGCACAAGTAGAGCGCAGGCAGCAAGGGAGCCGATTTTCCCTTGGTGGAGACCACGGGTGTAAGGGGCGCTGGGCTGGGTCGGGAACCGGTGCCCATGCCGCAGTGTGCCGAGTCACCCAACTTTGGCCGAAGGATTGTTGCGGATAGGCAATGGCAGCTCAACTAACCAGGAGTGTCTAGGCACTTTTGGTGTAGGCGCCAACACAACATGGTAGCAGAGGACCCCAGGTTCGAGTCTGGCTAACACCACTCACTCGGGCAGCAAACGGTCCTCAGGAAATCCTCAGAAAAACACCCCCTGGTCCGATCTGGAAGAGTCAGGTCGATGGAAAATAGGCACACCACAGTGCAGTAGTGTGTAAGGCGCCAGCCTGGTCAGCTGAGCAGCCATTGAGGGGCGTGTTGAGGATAGGCAATGGCAGCTCAACTAACCAGGAGTGTCTAGGCACTTTTGGTGTAGTTGGCGCCAACACAACAGGTCAGTGGAGCAGGTCGGTGTGAGTACGACAGAACTGTCAAGACGAGCGCTCTGGGCGCAGTGTCCTGTTCGCCGGCCTATGCGCCCCACCTCCTGGCCTGGGCACCATTCGTAGGGTTGGCAGCCTGCTTCACGCGCTGACTCTTCTTGCTCTTCCTATCCTACCTTCCGGAGACCGGGCGGTTCGAGTAAAATGGATGACGGCAGCTAAAGAATGAGCAACCTGTCATCGCCTCCCTGCCAGCGAGAGCAGGTACCCTGTGGGAGCAGTTACGCAGATGGTGCATGGTTGTACATGACAGACACCTCTGGGCGTGTGGCAAGCCAACTCTTCGCCATGGATGACATCATGGCGCTGAACGGGCGTTCCAGCCATCCTTCCAACAAAGTCCCACCAAAAGGATGGGGAATTCAGTAGCACTGCTGAGCAGGAGCGCCCTTGGTCTCGCGCAGGCCAGAGACGTTCTAATGTTGAATCACCAACGAACTGCCCCACACTCTCTCTGAGCGCCACACAGACCTATCCACGCCCGACGAAGGTATACTCATCACGCCTAGACCTCATGAACGTACGTGCAAGTTTGGGTCCCAGACTACTCTTCCCTTCCCCTTGCCTGTGCCTTCTCGCTGGGCAGCCATACGTGGGGGATAATATTCCGTTCCCCTTCGTCTCCTGCCAGGCGGACATTAGGGACTCTGTTCTACTTGCCGCAGCCCTCGACCTCCCCCGTCTCGCCATGAAGACAGTTGAGCAGGGCAGCATATCGCCGGACGAGCTGCTACGGATGCATCGGTGCACAGAGGCCATTAGGTGTCTGTCCGCGGCAGGGCTCATACCCACCAAGCAGCCGGAGGAGGCTGGTGCCCCCCAGACGGGCTCCTCCTCCCTCTCATCAGTTGCAAACACTCCAAGGGCACCTGCCGCTGCCCACTCGCCTCCCCGCCTGGACAGCTGTGACACGGGTAAGTAGAGTGAGTGTCGAGCCGCCGGCTTGACCCAGTGTCAATGGAGGAGAGCATCCGCTCAACTCACCTCTACAAGGCCCTTCCCATACAGCTGCTCGAGTGCCCGCAGCCATGAGAAAGAGGAAGAGGACGACAGAGCAGGGGTGCCTCCGCAGCAGGCAGTGGAGCCGCGATCTTGGAGGCCAACCCTCGGGGTAAGCCGCCCTTCTATTGACCGTATGGGCCGCATCTCTCAAGTGGAGAACCGCTGACAGTGATTGCACAGCATTCGCCCTTTGGAACACAGCCTTTCGCCACCTCCCTCTTGCGCTGGCGACCAGGATGGCCAGCGGACCTCCCAATTGGGCGCTGCTGCTGCTGCTGGTGGTGGTGGTGGTAAAGTTCTCACCTCCCTCGCTCCTGCTCCACTGGGGAGGGAAGAACAGGGAGCGGCTGCCTGTCCCCCGGTGGGCGCTTATCCTGCTTTTCAAGGGCGCAGAACAGCGTGAGACGCCTCGGCCTCAGAGCCCTTTGTCGAGTCCCCTCGGAACGGAGCGTGCAGGGACCCTTATTTTCCGGGAGTGACAGCACAGCGGCAAGCTGGCACCGCAGTGGATGAGAAATCGAAACCGGGGTCCAATTCATCAATCTTTTTTATTGCTCTGGTTATGGCGGCAACGCGGGCAGGTAGGGGACACCGCCACCTTCTGCCCCATTCCCCAGCCCCCCATCCTTCGCCATGGCGAATGTGCGCTCCTCCTCGGCATCATCGCCAAGCCAACTGATGCACGACGACATGAACGTCGTGGTGGAGATGGAAGCCCGCACAGCAACAAGAAGAAGCGGAGCATGCACAAGAAGGAGAGGGTGAGCCGTTGCTTCAGCGACCTTGGGGGAGTGCAGACGCACCACCCTCACGGCGGAGACCCCCCCCCACGGCAGCTGTGGCTGACGTGACGAAGGACCCCGGCCACTGCCTGAAGGGCATCCATCGACCTCGGCCTCCTGATCTTGCTGCTGACCCCCTCCACGGTGTGCCTGAGGTGCCGCCGCTCCTCCCACCGCAGGCACCACCTGGGCCCCCAGTTGCACCAAGCCCCACCTCCGCCTGCGCCCCTCTCTCAATGCCGCACCTCCTTCCTGTCTCGCTCTCTTTCACCCTCCTTTCCCTCTTTTCCTCCATCACCTCGCCACTCGCCAGCGTCAGTTTCATTCAACGAGGAGCGGGTTCTCAGAACTCAGCCAGGGGTGCCACATTGGGCCAGCCGAACTGTTCCCATTGACCGCCTGCAGTAGGCGCCGCACGTCACGACGGCTCCATCGCCGCCTCCTCCAGCGTCATTACCACCTTGGCTCCTCGATTGTTCCTGCCCACTGCCCAAGAAGCGGAACCAGCCCTAGACCCCCCTCGAAGCCGCGGCGCGCTACTCTTCCCTTTTCTAGCCTGCGCTCTGGATGTATGCGGCAGGTATGCGACTGGTCCTCCTCGCGACGGAATTCTCCTGGCGGACCGCTCGACCGTGTTCTTTCTATGGACGCAACCTACCAACTGTTCCTGTTACTTTGCACCAAATCCAAAGGGAACCACGGCGTAGGGTCTCGCTTGTTGCATGGGGGAGGGAGTCCTGTGGCCACTGGAAATGGCTGTATATCGGAGGGAGGTCGATCCAGGCTTACTTAGTGCTCGTAGCGATAGGCGATCAAGTCAAATGTTGGATCTGCTTGGGCAAGAACTCTCAGAATGGCTGTGGGGGGGGGTCAGCGAGCGGCTTGTTGTAGGTACCATCGGGTCTGCCGGAGACGGGCATCACGAGGGACAGTTCGTCACCGTGCGTCAGCGTCCTCCTGTTGCCCTTCCCGATCAGGGTTTCGTTGATGTAGGTGCCGTTGGTGCCTGCATTGAGCAAACAAGCATACGAGTCAGTTGGCATCGGATGCCCCTTCCTCCTGGGCTGTGACGACACCTCATGTCTTCCACTACCACTCTGTAATGGACCGGATGCCTGTGACGCATCAGCGGGCACTTGCCGTCGAGAGATCGAACGTCGTTGCTTTCCTTTCCTGCCTCAGCGAATAGAGAGGGGAGCAGCCAGTAAATCGTGGGACCAATGCATGCGGCAGGCGTGGGCACGATGAGAGAACCGGACCTTGCGAGTAGCCCCGTAGCGACCCCGCCTGCACAACGGAGAGACGACAGTGCTTGGTGCTTATGTACGTGTTGTCGGAAAACCGGCACAAAGGGTGGCACGCTGAATGCCGACCCATGAGCAGACCTGAGAAAAAAACAAATCAATATACACCACAATTTACAAACACGCCCCCTTCAATGAGAACAGCAGTGGAGTACCTGTTGCGGGGACGTGCATGCTCTCCAATTTGCCGTTAAGCGAGACCAGCCTTCCGAATGACCCCTCCTCGCACGGCTCGCCTTGGCGATCTCCTGGTCACCATCAACATACAGGGAAGCAACCATGACAGCGAGGAGTGGAAGAGAGCGCAATCTAGTTTGGGGGGGAGGCGCGGGGAGACACACACCGGCGCTGGGGCTGCTCTTTGCGCGAGAGCGACGCTGTCCCCTTTTCTTCTCCTCTTCCTCCTCTCCTGCGCCCTCCTCCCGGATTCTCTTTTTGGCACGCGACGACTGTTCGTTCCGCACGTCGTCGCCGTCCATCTTCCTCTTCTTTGGCGTGGTCGGTTCCCCAAAGGCTGCGTATGATTCTGATAAAGAACATATATTGGCACATTTCAAACAGCCTGCGGACAATTGGACCCAGTGGGCGAGCACGAGTACCAGAGGACACTGCTTCTGGTTCAGGCGGTGTCCGTTCGTAGTCAAGGGTGTCGTGTACGAGAGGCGGCCTTCCTCCCTCTGTAAGGTCCTTCTTCACTCTGCTGGCATCCTTGCTGTCGAGAGGCGTCAGAGCGGGGTGGGGGATGTCGATCTCCGTTGGGTGGTCGTCCGTCTGCTGCGTGGCCCCGCTGCAGCGCCATTCCGCTAGCGCTAAGCCATCGGCCTGGGTGGGGAGCGAATCAAGGCTTTCGTCCTCGGTGAAGGGCAAGATGTCAGGTGCTGGGTCCATCTGCGTGGAGGCGTTGAGGAGGTCCATCTGAGTGGGCAAGCAGCAGCGATGGGCGATCCTCTTGGGTGGGAGTGCCCAACAGAGGCGAGTCGAATGGTCCTCCGCTGTCCACGGCGGCCTTTTTCGATACTTTCGCCTGCCGGCCCGAGCGCTCGCCATTGCTGATGTCCACAGCGTCATCACATGAGCCACCGACATCGAGGCCATACCCTGCGACTGAGTCGTCCTGCGTCAAGGTGTCGAGTAGCAGCAGCGAGGCCTCTAGCGAGGAGTCCTCCTCCTCCCCCTCCCCCTCTACGGTCTGCGTGAGGCGGTCCAGCGCCTCGAGATCGTCGTCCCCCACGACACATGACCCATCCAAGTGCGACGGCGGTGGCGATGAATAGCGGGGGTCGGTCTGCGTCGCCTGCGCCATCGGCCAAAGCCACTGTGGCGATGATGCTGTGGGCACAGTAGACAACGCGGGCGCAGAGGAAGAAGAAGAAGAGGGAGAGGAGGAAACCGCCGTCTGCTTCTGCTTCCTGTCAGCGGGTCGCTTGGACGCGCCGGCTGGAGATGAAGGAGACCCTGGGCTCTCGGGCGGCCATGCCGTCGGTGAGAGAACAAAGGAGCGAGTGCGAGGGGCGGGCGAGGTGGGCGGCGAGTCGAGGCAGAAGAACGGAGAGGTAGGAGCAGCGGGCGAAGATGAAGCAGATGAAGACGGCTCCTTGCCTCTCTTCCTGGTCTTCGTCGATCGGCCTTGCTCCATCTGCACAGGCCTGATGGCGCCATCGTCATCAAGATGGTGGCTGCCGACGGCGCGTATGGCAGGACCGTCGAACTGGGTGAGCATCTCCTCGCTGGCCGCACGAGAGCGGTGCTGGGGTCGAGGAAGAGCTCGCGACACCGTTTGGCGTAGAAGTGGTGGAATGCGTAACGGCATCCCAAGAATGCAATCGCCGCGAGACAACTTGTTGGAAGGAGCTAGTCACGATCTGCGGCGCAGCTGGCGCCGATTACGTCATCGGCAGGGGAAGTTAAAGCGGGTCACGTGCCCTACTCAAGTTGGGCAAAGAGGGACATGTCCATCGGTGGGCCCGGCCCCTCTTACGCCGTGCGCGCTTCAACACGAGAGAATAGCAAGCACCCCGCAAGAAAGGTGTGATGAACTTACCCTCCCCGTTTTGGGTACCCTAATGCCCTCCATGGGGCAGTCACTCGGTGGGCTACAATGGGGTGGGGACGGGCAGTAACGCTCTTATTCCCATCTTCTCCTGGCAGGCAGACTTTGGCTACACATTTCCCATCTCTAACCCGCGGGCAGGGGGGGGCAGGGAGGAGGGGGTGTAGCGTGGACCTCACAGTGTCACCTAGAGCCATCCCAGAAAAATGGGCTTGGTCTGACGAGCCCACCACAAGCACACACCCAAACCCAGCCTGGCTCCGGCGGCCCTTGTAAGGGAACAGATACATACTCCTGCCACATATAGGCAAAACCAGGTACCAAAAACACCAAACACTATACATGGAGAACAACATTTTGGCAATACCCTCTCCAGGGTCACCACATCTGAGACACAAAACAGTTGTATACACTTTTACTACACTCATACTCCAATACATCAATACTACTCTATTACATTAATATACACTAATACGCCACACGCACAACAGGTTCGACGTGCATAGTCATGCGCCTACACCGCTCTCCCGTGTGCCCTCAGGAGCCCTGACAAGATCCTCCTGCCTCTGTACACACCCGTGCAATGGGGGCAGTCCACCAAACAACCAAAAATACTGTGCTTCACAGAAGGGTAAAATACAATACAGGACGACGGCCTGTCAGACCCGTGCAGCGACAGGAAAGCGAGGTCAAGCCGACAGGGATAGCAAAACAATCCTCAGAAGGCCAAGCGCTAGCACGGCTGCATGTGGGACCGCCGCATCTGCCTCATTGCCACCCTGCCGTAAGGCGCAGTCCCCCACACGGTGCACTGGATGGAGGCAAGCGGCAGGCCAGGACTTGGCGCCCAGGCCCAGGTCCAGCAGTTGGTCAATAAGTTGGAGGAGTTGATCGTCAACGCATATGTATTTACCTGGGTCCGAGACTGTTGGACACAGAATAAGTGTACTCTTGGTCTCAACATGTCACGAGCGCATTCGCCCACCACTAGTAGCGACCACGCACTTCCTTGTACTTGCTGCATTTGCTCCCTGTGAGACTCTGTTGCTAACAGTTGATAGCACTGGTTTTCGAAAGCGTGATCTTGTGTGGAGGTGGAGCACCTGTCCTGTGTGTGACAGACGCACACACGACCTGTACGACCCCCTCCTAATTGGGAGGTCTCCATCGCGCCAATTGTGATGCAGATTCTATTGAACGAATGGCCGATGTTGAGGTACTAGATCGCCGTTTCCGTAGGGGAAATCATTTGAGCCAAAGCCCCCCAGCCAGGCGTGCAGCAGTTGGGGCGGATTCCAATTATTTTTATTCAGACCTGCCGGGGGACTCGCGGTGCTCTAGAGGAAGTTGGGAGCGGCACGGTGCGGGCAGGGCCGCGGCTTCTTCATCACTTGGTCGATACCTGATTTCTTGCTTCGCACCCAGTTGGCAGGTGCGCCCTTGGAATGCCGCAACAACGGTTAAGCCCTGGTACCGTACTCGCTGATGGGTTGCTTCCAGCGTGGCATCCGTAGCACTGTTGGCCTGGCGCGACTCGTAGAAAAGGTCGTGCCTGACAGGACGGGCGTCACCTGATCTACACTCCACAACCGAGTTCACGGTAAACCACGGCACTGTCTTGCGCAGGGTCGGCCAATAGACCAACACCCACACGTGCTGGGCTGGCCAATAGACGATAACCACGCCCCACCCTGGGCAGACGACATTAACCAAAGTCCCCACACGATATCTCTCTCGCTCTCTTCCCCCTCTCCGAGCACACCATGGCAGACCCCGCCCGGCGGCGAGCAAGGTTCATGAACAAGGGACCAGGGCCTCGCGTAGAGAAATCCAAGGCAAGCCTCGTGGAACTGTGCCTGGCGTCTGTCCTTATCGACATTTCCCACACCACCAATCCCGATGAGCGTTCGAGCAAGCAACGAGCAGTGGACACCTCGCCGGCCATTTGCCTACTCGAACCTGTGAACGATCTCTACACGCGCTTGATCGACAATGGTGACGGGTGGGAATGGGCCTCCTTCATGCTACGCACCATGAACCACACGCGCTGGAGAACGATGACCGCGTGGTGGCTGGGCCTGCTCATCGAGCGATCTGATGCCGAGGTGTTCTCCCGTGGACCAAGGGTCGACCGAACACTTGATGGCCGCCGCGGGAATCACGAACGTCGGATGGCGCTCGTCGAGGTATTGCTTGCCCTGGCCGGTCCGCCGCATCCAGAGGGGGAGGCTATATGGGGCGCTTTCCCCAAACGGCGACCCAATCTGCCTCTGCTGGGGGCTGAAATCGGAACCGCCATCGCCGACTGTGTCGCCGTACTCGCATACGGATTGCGCCTCGAGTTGGATAGGGAATCCGCCCATCTGATCCTCGGGGGCTCTCACTCGCCCATCATCGACTCCATCAAGAACTATCAATGGCGAGGTTTCACCGAGTTGATCCAGTTGGCTGCGTTCTCGGACTTGATCACGCCGCCAAGCCGCGATACCGTCGAGTGGAATAGGCTCATCGGCCAGCTCGCCTACTGGGCGTGCAGAGGCGGCAACTTCATGCTGGCCCACTGTCTGTCCATCGACACGGCTTACGCTGGTCGGCTCATGGTCAACTACGTCCATACGCGGACCTTCCGGGCGGTGGGCCGAAGCGAGAAGTCGCTTGTGGCTTGGTCTCGCGTTCTGCCGGTGCTGCCGACGTTCGAGCCCGATTTCCCCTTGTCGAGAGCGGACGTCGTGATCCAACTCATCCACGGCGCTGGCGAAGGCGGACACACACGCTTCTTTGGCGTCAACTACGATGCGACTTCCGAACGCTTCATTGCCATCCAAGACCATGGCGACAACCAAGCACGAGGCCTATGGGAGGCCGTTGCTCTCCGGCAGCAATGCTTCGATGCCATGGTCGAGGAGTACCTACTGAAGGGGCAATCCATACGGGACAGGATTGCCGCAGCACTATTCCATGCCTTCTACCTGGCGATCAAGAACGACCACGCCACGACCGCGCTTGCCAGCGCCAGGGTTCTCCTATGTGGACCGTTCCATTCGAGAGGGCCAACCTTGGCGGCCGCTATCCGCCGACGAGCCTTCTACTGCTTGGAGCGAAGCAAGGAGATCGGTGTTGCGTCCCTCACCAAGGCAGTCTGCGTGCTACACCACCGCGCCTTTTCGAACAGAGACATGTGAGTCACTCTCAGAGGGGGACTGTGTGTTTGCACTGGGCGTTGAACCCTTCCGTACGCCGTTATAAATACATACTGGCGCTAGGGCCAAAGAAGAGGTAGGAGAACAAAGGGAGGTGGTGGGAGGCCAACGGAGAGGACCCCCCCCCCGGCAGTAGCCGATACAACGGAAGTCAAAGACTGGATACCGAAGGGCGGATGATGTGATGGCGGTCAGCCGAGGGGCTGGTAAGCCGAATTCGTATCAGAGGTGGCGCGGATTCCTGGGGCCAAGGGCAGATGTCTCCTGCTGTTCAGTCCGGAGTAAATGTCGTGGCATCGGAGTCTGGCGCATGACCGCCGGGGTGTGTGCATCCGGTGAGTGGTGATGTGAGTGGAAGGACACTTCTCGGCCCGCCTGACGGTACCGTGCAGAGTACAGAGAAGTGGGCGTGTAGCC
>CDFN01051799.1:0-12359 GCA_000826445.1 Acanthamoeba quina | reverse complement strand
TGGCTGCAGCGAGGGAAAACCCAGAGGTGGAGCGGATGGCCAACGAGGCGGTGGACAAGTTCTTGGCCAGCCCCGCGTTTCGCTCAAAGGCGCACACGCCCGACCTGGGCGAGTGGCTGGTCAACCTCACGCTCTCCACGGCCGGCTGGGAGGACGTGGCCGAGCAGTTCCTGGGCGAACTGTTCGTGCGCAACGTGCGCTGGATACTGCAGGACGCGCCGCACCTGGCCCACATCCACACCGGGCGCGACGGCGGGCAGTCGGCGCTCATGATCGACGATGCGTTCACGTGTACCCTGGTGAGCCGTCGCCTGGTCATGTTCCAGGTCTACTTCCTCAAGAACATCGGGCGGCCCAACAACCAAAGTATGTTGTTGTCGTCGTCGTCGTCATTGTCTCTACCGCTGAAGGACCTAACAAACAACAACCACTACAGGTTGGCGGGACAGCCTCACGACGTATCATCGCACCATGGGCCGCCCCACGCACTCGATGAAGGCGCAGCTGCACGCGGCCTCGAAGGCGATCATGGCCGTCGGCTCGTGGGAGTACGTCTTCGCTCTGGGCACCGACTCGTTGACGCCTTGTCTGATTTGCGCACTCGTCGCTTACCTCTGGTGCTTGCCTGCTTGCGTGCCCACAGCGAGTACTTTGATCGCATCTGGATGCCGCGCATGTCTGGGCCGCAGCTCACGGCGCGACTGGGCTCGGCCATTGCAGAGAGCGCCGCTCGCAACTACCATCGCACACCGCGCTCGTTCGGTGTGCCTAGCGCTCTCCGCACGTCGTCGTCGACCGACACCCCGCGTTTCCTTCACCAACAGGCCGCAAACGTCTCGCCGGGCTCGTCGTCCACCACCAGCTCGAGCTCGTCGTCGGCTGGAGACCGCCCCTTGCTCGCCCACAGGCCTGGGCGCCGCGCCCGCGACGATCGCGACGATGACAGACACAGGCCGGCCAAGCGGCACCGGCGAAGCGATAGTCGTGACCGCAGCCGCAGCCGCAGTCGAGGAAGGGACCGGTACCGCCGTGATCATCGTCAAGGCCGCCATGACCCCAGCTACGGACTCGACCGGGAGCTGGGGAGCAGGAGGCGCGACGACCGCAGCCGCGAGAGGCGCAGACACCACTAGATTGGGCCTCGTCGTTGACGCTCAGCGCTCAGTGTTGCAGTGAGCCACGCAAACTTGGCAAAAACAAGGTTATTGTGAACTTGTTTGGGAGGTGGCGCTCTACCTTCGATGGTGCGGCGGCTGTAGGAGTCGCCCCCACTCGAGGGACGAGGGGCGAGCAGCGAGCAGGAGGTCCGGCGGAATGGCGGAGGCTCCGGGAGTGCCCTCGGGCACGATGCAGGCGTCCCAGCCTTGCCTGCAAAAACGTCAGCCCGCGTGTGAGAAGGCGGAGATGAAAGCGAAGCGGCCGGTACCTGATGGCTTCCAGCTCCTCAGAGCTTCGCGACGCTTGTTGCTTGTAGGTTGGGGCGTAGTTGGCCTTGGCTGGCGTCGGCGAAGCTGTGGCGACCTCGGTCTTTCGCTTCTTTCGATTCCGTCTGTTCGTGTCGCTGTTGCCTTCGAGCTCCTTGCCTTTCTCCTTGGCGGGCCTCGCACCTCTTCCGCCCTCTTCTTCGATGGCGTCCTCTTCCTCTTGTTTCCTGTTCGGCGAAGCGACGCTGGCCGACACGGCCGGCGCTTCTTCTCCAACGACGCTTTTGTCCTGATTGTCAGCTCGTGCTGTTTCGCCTTCCCCCTTCCCTTGCTCCTCTGCGTCGGCTTGTCGTCGTTCCTTCTTCTCGTCCTGAGCGCGCTTGACCTCTTGAAAGTATGTTATCGGCTCGGTGACCCCTGGAAACGACCACATGCGCGCACATCAGAAGCTGACCGACGACGGTAAAAGTGGGGGTGGGGGGCGACGATATACGCTACCCTGCTTCAGCCTTCGTATTCGAAGCAGGACCTCGAGACGTGCAGCGATTTGGGCCTTGTAATCGAGCTCCCTGGCCCGCTTCCTCTTCTGTCGACCCTCGATTCGGGCGGCCACCTGCTTCTTCTTGGCCTGATGACGACGAGGTGAGGCGGAGCAGGAGGAAGGCAATTGTGGCACAGTGTTAACACGGAGGCGGCGATGGGAGTAGATCGTACTGCAACTTCGGAGAGATAGAGGGCCTCCTGCCGGGCGCGCGTCTCCTCGGCGGTGCGTTCGATTTCCGCCTGGGAGGGCGCTGCCGCCTGCTCCAGCCGACGCTTCTCCTTCTTGCGTTTCTGCCAGCGCTGCCGAAAGCGAATGACACAAGAAGAAGAAGGGCTTGGTCAGTTCAAGACCACTACAGCGCATTGCTCATTGAGAGCGAACGCAAAGTCGGTGCGGACTACCGCAAAGTACCTTGTTGCGCTGGGTTTTGAGCGTACGGTTCTTGAAGCGGGTGTAGGCCTCCTCGTCCTCGAACACCAACATGAGCTGGGCTAGCTCGGCCTCCTTAGCGCTGATGTCTTGAGGCTAGTCAAGGAAGTGATCGGACTCAGTACGTGAGGAAAGCACTGACTACACCCGTGCGCAAGGCACGATCGTACGACCCGTGTGTGTGCGTGTGTGCGTGTGTGCGTGTGTGCGTGTGTGCGTGTGTGCGTGTGTGCGTGTGNNNGTGTGCGTGTGTGCGTGTGTGCGTGTGTGCGTGTGTGCGTGTGTGCGTGTGTGCGTGTGTGCGGAAGTGCCGGTGTACGACGGCAGAGGGCGAAAAGGATACCTCGGTGGCATGCTTGATGGCGTCCAGCAGCACGGCCACCTCGCGCAGGCGCGCTTTCACGTCCTCAGCGCGCCATGCGAATTGGGGAAGGCCCTTGGCTCCACTCGCAGTGCGTTGGTCCCTGTTCCTCTGCATCCACATCTCGAGCCACGCATCTCTCACAACACCTGCATCCATCCAACCGATGAGAAGAGCTCACGCTGACTCTAATCTTTATCGAACCTTGTGTCATCTTGGGAGGCGTTACAGGGACGTAGACGGGTGGTGTTGGCGCTGGGACGAAGGGGGGAGGCAGCCCTCCATTCCAAGGCATGCCGGAGCGATGAGGCGGGGGCGTCAACGGCGCAAATCTTTGCTCATGCGGGAATGGAAATGGCGGGATTGGAGGTGCATAGGATGGAAAGCCCATCGGCGGGGCGAAGCGTAAGTGGGGCGGGAGTGGACCACGCGTCGGGGACGGCAGAAGGCCTTGTCCTTGCGCATTGGGCGGTGGGCCGTACATCTTCACATTTATTTAAATTTTGTATTTCGTTTTACCAAATTTTTGGAGGTGATCTGAGGTACCAAATTTGCGTCGGCAGAAAAGGCGAATAAAGGGAAAAAAGCGCTCACTTCATTCATTTCATTTCATTATCGGCTTGCTGTGCTTGTTTGGACCACAATCCTTCCTTGAGGGCTGTTCGGCTCGAGAGATGGAGGCTCACGCACTACCTCTTGTGGTACCTTCCGTTCTTTTAATCAAATCTGGCACACTTTGTCGGGAGTGGTAGTTGACCGTTTTTTTTTTTGTATTGCGTTCTTTCGTTCATTTTCGTTTTCATTTTTTGATGTTGCCCCCCCTTCTCCCTCTGTCGCTTTCGTTCTTTTGTATCACCGCGGTGTGCTCTCGACTTAGGTGCCGGGCACGCTGTACAAGGACCAGAAGAAGGGGCGCACGCTGCGTGGAAAGAGCGGCAAGCACCTGTGGTTCCAAAAACAGGGTGGGAAAGTCTATTACGCCACCAAGAACAACGGCGGCGAGATCGGCGAGGCGAACGCCAAGGGCTTCATCCCATGCGCGGGTATCCTTCGCATGTTCAAGCTGAACGAAGAGACGGCCGTCGCGCCCGCCGCCACCGCTCCAACGGGCGACGCCACCACGGCGGCGGCAACGCAGGCGCATCAGGTCGAGCTGCTCACCACCGAGGGCCGCATCGTGCTGACCTTCGCCTCGGAGGACGCCGCAGCAGCGTGGATGACCGCGGTGCAGAGCGAGACACACCAGCGGTCCTCCTCGCTGAGCGACCCGCGACGCAAGTTCACAATCGAAGACGTGCGCATGCCGGCCGCCAGCGGCGGCAGTGGCGACTGCTCGGGTGGTGCCGGCGCTGTGCCGCCTTCGCCGAGGAGCGCAGGCGGGTCCAATGGACACGACGACGACGAAGAGGAAGCCCGCATGTCGAAGATCGGCAGCTTCATCCGCGGCAAGGCCCGACGCAAGCGCAGCGCGAGCGACAAGGAAAAGGACAAGGACAAGAACAAGGACGGGCTGTCGGTGGAGGAGACCGAGCGACCCGCGGCCGCGACAACGTCGGGGAGCTCCGAGGGCCGCAAGCGGCCGCCGCTGCCCTTCTCCTTCCGCAGCCGAGACGCGCGCGCGACGGTGGTGGTCCAGCCCCACAACAAGGAGAAGGGCGAGAGCGAGCAGGGCGGCGTTCAGGTGGTGTCGACCTTCTCGTCACGCAACATCCCCATCGAGATCATGAACGCGCTCGCGGGCGTCAACAGCGGCGGCTCGACGCTCCCCGTCCCCCTGGTGCCGGCGCGTAGCTGCAGCCCAACGGGCGAGGCCACGGGCGGCGGCGGCGGCGAGGGGCTGTCCACGACGCCGCCAAAGGACGACGACGGCAAGATGAGGGCGCGCCACATGACGATGGCGACCGACTCGCCCAAGCTGGTGCACGCCGTTGCGCCCCACTCGCCGGCCACTATGTTTGCCCAGGTGGTAAAGGAAGGGGTAACGTACCCCTCCTCTCTCGTGCCTCGTGCCTCTCGTGCTTCCCTGGGAAATTTCCCGCATGGCTGTTTTATCTCCATTAATTATAGGCTGGATATTAACGGTAATATCTCTCCTCCTGGCCAAATTGATACACTATATTCAGAGCACGAGCAAGGTGCTATTCCTGCCGGGCGAAGGTACGATGGAGTCCACCGACAAATTAGCGCCTTTACACAGAGCAACAACATTATTGTGAATTTATTGATTAATTTCTTTTTCACAGACTTGAAGGCCGGTATACGAAACGTGCTCGTCCTGCTGCGCGGAAGAGCCGAGACTGCACGCGAGGGGTCTCTTTACATCACAAACTATCGCCTCCTTTGGCGCAACCCATCGGTAACAGCACGACACACTCCCGCCCGACACGACACCGCAGCACACACGCACACGCACACAAACAACTGTTGTCACTAATCGCGATTGGACACCGCACCGCATCAGAATCGAAACGACACCCTGTCTATTCCCTTCCACTCCATCCGGGAAAGCGAGGTGTCGGCCAACCAGGAATGCCTCTTCATTGAGTGCGCCGATTTTCGCAGCCTCGAAGTCTACTGCAAGGGACCGCAGGTCAGACCCTCCCCTTCTCAGAGGCACTCAGCTGCGCTCTTGTCACATGTCTGAGCTGACGTCATGTTTTTCATTTATTATTTTTATTATTTCTAGGGCAAGGGCGTCCAGCCCGAGAAGCAGAGGCTTATGCAGTACGAGGACCAGAAGACCCTCCGCCGGGAGCTTCGGTCGCATCTGTCGCACTTGAGCCTGGCCGAGCTGTTCGCCTTCCAGAACAAGGAGCGATTCCCTCTCGAAGCCGAGCTGGCCGGCTGGCCCATCTACGAGCCACGAACCGAGGCCCAGCGATGGCACCTCTCCATGGACCAGGTCCGTCCACTAGTCGCCACCGCGGCTTCTCCACAAGCCGCCAAACCGTAAAGTCGCGCCGCTTGCTGATTTCTCTCATCACTCCCCACTGCGCAGTGGCAACTGGTGGAGAACACAAAGTTCAAGCTGAGCCCGTCGTATCCGCCGCACATCATTCTTCCCTCATTCCTCAACAAGGTACACGACGCGCGACAAGACGCAAAAACAAAAACGCATACCGCGAATTCCTTTCCTTATCGTGGCTTCGACTCGTGGCGCGGTGGCTCCTGTGCAGAGATCCATCGTGAACGCCTTGGATAACTACGCCGAGAGGCGCATTGCGGCCCTCTGTTGGAAGGACCCCAACATCGACACCGCGCTCATTTTCCGTTCGGCTACGTCGAGCAAGTACACGCTCCTGTCTGACATCGCGCGGGTGCGGTCCCACCCGACCATTCACCTCTTCAACATCACCTTCTCGGCGACCGAAAAGAAGGGCGGCGTCGCCGATGCGAGCGATGGGGAGGGGCTCGAGGTAAGCGACGAGTCTGCTCCAGGTACGTGCGCGTGCGCGTGCGCGTGCGCGTGACGAGTTGTTGCTAAGAGGCCCGCTCACTCCGCTCTCGTGTGACTAGTGGTCAAGGATGAATTTATGTGCAACGAAGATCACCTCAACGTGATCAATCTGGAGCTTCCGTCACCCGCGGCGGTGGGCCTCAGCTTCGCCCGACTGAAGAAGGCCGTCAGCGAGCTCGCCTTCATCATCCCCAACGACCGGGAAAACTGGATTCCGGTGCGCAAGACTGCCCCCTTCCCCCAAGAACTTCACCTGGCCCTGGTTGTGATGTATTTATTTATTTTGTGGCCGCTATCAACGACAGGCCTTGAAAGCCACACGATGGCTGCACAACATGCGTCGGTTGCTCGAAGCTGTGGCCAAGGGCGTGTCCACCCTACAAATGCGCGAGCCGATCGTCGTGCAGAGCATCGACGGCAAGAACTGTGTGCCACAGATCACCTCTCTCATCCAGGTATCTACCTATCTTCCGCCTTGTCGGGCCTTCAAGTGCTGTGTGAGCGCAATGTCTCACCGCTAGTGATCTATTGCTTGCGATGCATTTTCAGTTGTGCGTTGATCCGTACTATCGAACATTCAAGGGCTTCAGCACCCTCGTCGAAAAGGAGTGGATCAGCTTCAGTACGCGCCCATTCCCTGGGGACAGCTTCTGTCACATCACAACGCGCTGTGCGCACAACAGGCTTTGCATATGCTCACTGTGTTACGTTTGCGTGACACACAGCGCATGACTTCGGCCAGGGCCGGAAGAAGCCGCACGGCAAGAAGGAGGCCAAGAAGAGCAAGGTCAGGGGGAACATGACCCACATCTTCGTGCAGTTCATGGACGCCGTGTGGCAGCTCTGGAGCCAGTGCCCGCGCAGCTTTGAGGTACTCGCTCGCGCCGCTTTGATTCATTAGTGGCAGCCTCATCACCGACTCCTCCAATCTAACTCCTCCACAGTTCTCCGAGAGTTACTTGCTCTTTATCTTGGACTCGCTGTACAGGTACATTCTTTTCTTTTCTTTTCTTTTCTTTGCTGTTTGAGCGAAGAGCAATGATGTATGCCAGGCGACTAACGGTGTGCACTCGCGTTCAGCGGCCGCTTCGGCACCTTTTTGGGCGACAACTTCTACAAGCGGCACAAGCACAAGCTCGTGCACAGCACGGTAAGAACGTTGCCCTCTTGCAGGCCTTCTAGCAGTGGACAACTTTCTCCTGACCAAGAGTCTCACAACAGGTGTCGGTGTGGTCCTATCTGTATGCCAACCGTGCGAGCTACACCAACCCGCTCTACAGTGAAGCACACAGCCACCGCCACACGCTGGGCAAACCCATCACCATCGCACCACTGCTGGTACCCCCGGTCCCCCGCCTCCTTCAAACTGGCCGTGTGGCCTGGCTGACCGAAATGAGCTTGTTGTCGACTCTACGCGCAGGCCAAGTTCTGGTCGTCCTACTTCCTGCAGTTTCAATGCCGCGATACGCTCAACCACGCCTCGCTCATCATCGACGCCACGTTTGGCTCGCGAGAAGAGCTTGGCCTGTCGATGACGGGATCATCATCGTCCAGCGCCTCGTCGTCCGCTCCGGCGATCCAGGCCATCCGCTCGTCGTCACCCACGCTGCTCTCGCCCCTGCCCTCGCCCTCGCCCTCCTGGGCATCGCCGATGACAGAGACCAGTGACATTCTGTCGTTCACCGACTCTCCGCGCTCGAGCCAGAGTCCGCTCTCGCTCTCGACCGCGTCCACCGACGAAGACTCATCGGCGGCATCCGCATCATGGGCTGCTCCACAGACGGACTCGTCGTGCTCTCAGCGCGGCAGCGTGTCGGCACTCTCGTCGCAGACCTCGTCGGCGTCGTCGTCGCTGATCGTGCCCGCGCTCAACCTGGCTCGCAAGGGCCTGCACAGCATACCGGCCGAGCTGTCGGCCACGGACGACCGCCGGTTCGGGCACATGACGGGGCTCAACCTGAGCAACAACATACTCAGCCACTTCTCGTTCCTGGTGGCCCACCTGCGCCAGCTCGAGGTGCTCAACCTGTCGACCAACGAGTTCCGCGAGATCCCCGAGCTGCTGGCCCAGTCGTTCGTCGAGCTCACGCGGCTCAGGGAACTGGACATCAGCCACAACAAGATCTATCGGCTGCCGGCCCAGCTGTCGCTGCTGACCAACCTCCAGCGGCTTGAGGCCAGCCACAACCGGCTGCTCTACAGCCAGCAGGGCGACGAGGCCACTAGCGAGCGGCTGCGGGGCCTGTCGGGCGACGGCGGCGCGGCGGCCACGCGGCACACGCTGGCCTCTTTCGACTTTGCGCCGCTGGCCGACTCGCTCGAGTACCTGTCCATCTCCTACAACTCGCCCAAGGCCAAGCACGCGCCGAGCGGCGGTGGGGCGACCAGCAGCCGCTTCTCGGCCTCGCTCGACCTTCACTTGTTCCCGCGGTCGCTGCTCGCGCTGACCCACCTGACGACGCTCAAGTTCCACGGCAACAACATCCCCTACCTGCCGCCCAACTTCTTCTCCACCTTCAAGCGCCTGCAGGACCTGGACATGGGCGACAACGCCATCACCATCCTACCGTTGGGCCTCGGCGGGCTCCAGCTCACCTCGCTGAACATCAACAACATCGAGCTCAAAGAACTCATGCCCCAGGAGGTATTCCAGGTATGCATACATTCCATCACTACCACAATACGACATGCAATTCCTCACACCCTTTGGTTGGCTGGAATGTATGGCAGCTGGATGGCACGCTACGGGAGCTGCACGCGCAGGGCCTGCGATTGGTCAAACTGCCGCCGGGCTTCTCGGCGCTCACGGCGCTGGAGACGCTCGATTTGTCGAACAACGTGCTCAGCGCCTTCCCCGAGAGCCTCCTCACGCTCACCAACCTGCAGTGCCTGACGCTCAACGGGAACAACCTCACCACGCTGCCCACCGGCATCAAGCACCTCAAGAATCTCGAGAAGCTCTACCTCAAGAAGAACGAACTCGTGTCCCTCGTGCCCGAGATCGGTACGAGCCACCACCACTTTCTTCGCCTCTCGCCCATTGGGCAAGGACCTGATCAGATCGTATGCGGTTGGCGCAACAGGTTTCTGCAAGGCGCTGGGCGTGCTGGATATCAGTGATAACAAGATCAAGGAGCTCCCACCGCAGCTCGGTGCCCTGCCACGCCTCCGGTACGCCTCTACACACTTGGCGCTGCCACCGCCAGCGAAGAAGAAGAGGCTAACTTTGATTTGGTGGTGTAGGCGGCTCATCATCGGCAAGAACATGCCGCTTGTGTCGCCGCCGATCAACATCGAGGCCGAGGGCGAGGAGGCCGTGCTCGGGTTCATCAAGCAGTTCATCAACGGGTTCGAGCGGTGCTACCGCTACAAGCTCATGCTCGTGGGCCAGGAGAACGTTGGGTACAGCCCGCCCCGCCCCCTTCACTCACGCTTACTGTACTGGACTTGCTGCCACTGACTGCACGACTGCAACTTCTCCCTCTACACAGAAAATCGACACTGCTGCGTTGCCTCAACAGCCAGCGAACGCAGCGAAAGCCGGACGCCCAGCAGCCCAACATCTCGACCGACGGCATCGACATCGGTACTCTTCAAACACCCCGCAGCAATAGTTTGTGACTGTTAACACGTCCTGACTTAGCGCACCTCTTCCACTTCCACTTCCCCCACCGAAGGCGAATGGAGCATCAAGGTAACGCGCGAGAACGAGACCAAGGAGATCTCGCTCACCACTTGGGACTTTGCTGGTACCTTGCCGCAATCTTCTTCATTCAGGCCGTCTATCGGTGTTTGTCAACGGCGTACTGACCTGGCTTGGCTGTTTGTGGGCGTCTGGTTGGTTGCATGGTTGCAGGCCAGGAATTGTATTATAGCACACATCAATTTTTCCTCTCGGAGCGTTCGCTCTTCCTCCTGGTCACCGATGTCTCCAAGCCGCTCGAGTTCTCTCGCCTCGACTTCTGGCTCGAATCGATTCGTTCGCGGACCAAGAGTGCGCAGGTCATCATCGTCGGCACCCACATCGACGAGAAGGTGCGCCGCCACACCCTGCACCCCTTCCCTTGACCCGAGCGAGAGACGCTTGCACTCGCCCCCTTTGGTTTTGGTACTCACCATATTAATTAATAACTCTATGATTTGGGCCGTTGGGTGACAGATCTGTACGTCTGAGTACTTGGAAGCCAAGGAAAAGGAGATCAGAGCCAAGTACCTCGCGCGCTACCCCAACATCCACGCGCTCTGCCTCATCAGGTACCCAGACCTCTCTCTCTCTCTCTCTCGGTCACAGCAACGGCACGTGCTCATTGTTTTTTTTTCAATCTCTTTGTTTTGCACAAAGTTGCTCGAACGGCAAGAACATGTCGGCGCTGCATGCCAAGATCGAAGAGATCCTCTCCTCGGCGGTCCACCTCGGCGAATTCCTTCCTAAGAGCTATCTCGAGCTCGAGCGCATGATCTTCCAGGTACCATCTTCTCCTCACTTCTGTGCGTGTGCGTGCGAGCGCTCACCCTACGCTTTTCTGTGTTGTATAGCAACGCAAGAACAGATCCGAGGAGGGCCTGCCTCCGATCGCGCTGTGGAGCGAGTACAAGTCGTGGGCGGAGCTGTGCCTCATCGAGAACGAGAAGGAGCTCAAGATCGCCACCACGTTCCTGCACAACCTGGGCTCCCTCCTCTACTTCAGCGACGACGAGAACCTGGCCGACGTGGTCGTCCTCGACCCGCAGTGGCTCACCAACGTCATGGCCACCATCATCACCACCAAGCACAACTACCTGGGCCGCGAGGGCTACGAGGGCATTCTCCAGCACTCGGTGCTGCCCTTCATCTGGCGCCCGCCCACCTTCCCCGACGACCTCCACGGCTTCATCCTCTACCTCCTCAACAAGTTCGAGATCACCTTCACCCTCGATGACGACGACGACAACAGCAACGACAACCAGGAGGGCGAGGGCGAGGCCCTGTCGCTCCTCTCGTTCCTACCGACCTCGGCCCAGGTGACGTCGTCACCCGACCAGGCCCAGGCGCTGAGCGCCTCGTCGCCGCTGCCGGCCGACCACAATGCTTTGTTGTCGACAGGAACGCGGTCCCGCTCGCCGTCGCTGGCAACGTCGGCTCCGCCTCAGCTGCCGCCGGCAACGTCGCCAACCGCAGACGAGTCCGCGTCGTCCGTCGACGCCGCGGCGCAGCCACAGTCGCAGAGCGTAGTGCCCACGACCACTGTGGACCCGGCCGTCGCGGCGCTTAAGAGGAAGAGCACGCGCGAGCTTCTCGAGCGGCTGGTCAACAAGCGCATCTCGCGCAAGCGGCGGCTCAAGGGCTGCAGCCTCGTGCCCGCGCTCCTCTCCACCAAGCGGCCCGACGATCTGGCCTCGGTGTGGCCGCCGCGGCGCGAGGGCGACGGCGTGCTCGAGTACGGCCGCATCTACACCTTTGACTTTGTGCCGTCGGGCTTCTTCGCCAAGCTGATGGTGCGGCTGCTGAGCTTCCGCCTGCCTCAAATTCTCAAGTACTGGCGCAACGGCCTGCTGCTCTCGTCGGGCTTCGAGAAGGTATTTGTGGAATTCGACCCGGCGCAGAAGGTGCTCAGCGTCACGATCCGCGCCGAGGACCGGGCACACGCCGACATGGGCGCCGCGGCCGGCCAGCCCCAGAACAGCCAGGTCGCGCTGCCGCCGTCGCCATCGGAGATCGACCAGCGCGACGAGGCGAAGCTTGCCAAGGAGCTGCAGAAGCAGAAGAAGAAAAAGAAGAGCGGCAAGAAAGAGAAAGAGAAAGAGAAGGAGAAGGAGAAGGAGAAGGAAAACGAAGGCAAGAGCGCGGAGCCCGACGCGAAGGAGGAGAAGCCCAAGAAGAAGAAAAAGAAGAGCCGACGCGAGAAGCCGGAGAAGAGCGACGCGAAAGACTTCTCGGCGACGGCTGCGGACACCACCGCGAGCAGCAGCAGCAGCACCGCCATGATGATGGGCAGCAGCGACGACGTGGCCAACATCGATGGGACCGTCGTCGAAGCCGGGAAGGAGACGCCCAGGTTCCAGCTCCTGTCCCTTCTCGTCTTCTCGACAATCGACGCCCTTGTCCGCGATTGGTTCAAGGTACGCCCACACACAGCACACAGCCCACATACGCACACGCACACG